>CM051035.1:61442687-61710187 GCA_027627225.1 Congeria kusceri
TATTCGTTATATCGATTTATCGGGAAATGTGTTTGCGTCCGTAACAGGGCATTGTGGAAATCTACCGGTGCTTAAAACATTAAATCTGTCACGATGTTAAATCTCAGTTATTGGTCTGACTAGTTTAAATTACAAATCTCTGAAAACGTTGCTACTTGCTCACAATAATATAGGCTCTCAACTGGCTGATTCAAGACGATCAAACGTATTTAGTATGCTGTCATCCCTAAGGGATTTGGATCTCTCGTCCAATAGAATAACATTATTGTTTTCTTCCATTTATGATCCACTCGTCATTTTGGAACCTTATACTTAAACAACAACAATATCTAATACCTTGACGTAAATTTTAACACATTATCAAAATTGCTTTATATAAATCTCGCTGTTAACTCAATACATGCATTAAACAGAGGCAAACAACTCAGACTGGAAGCCAGTGAGAAAAACTATTATAAGTTTTCATTAAACTTACAAAATAACTCTATTACATATGACTGCAACAATCGAGAATTTCTGCACTGGTTGATTGCTTACAGAAAATATGCTTGGATTTTAAAAGTATAGTTTGATTACATCAGATGCTAAATTCGTGACTTCACACGAAATGTGTGTTACTTTTGAACACCTGTCATCTAGATGCAAATCATATGTAGCTGTCATTATAATAGGTGTGCTGGCTGTGGTGACATTTCTCTCAGTAGCCATTGGTGGTGTTATATACCAGAATCGCTGGAAATGCGATATTGCATGTACATGTCAAAGTGCGATATTTCATGTACATGTCAAAGTGCGATATTGCATGTACATGTCAAAGAAGAGATGTTTTGCTTCCTGAGTACACTGTCATTGAAAATTATAAATACGAGGCATTTATCTCATACGCGGAAAGCCATATACGTTTCGAGGATCACGTCATCCCCCGTATGGAGACAGAGAATGTGTCGCTTTGTCTTTACCAAAGAGACTTTCTCGCTGGAAACGCCATCTCAGACAGCATCATACAGGCCATCCAGAGCAGCAGAAAGACACTTGTGATCGGATCGTGTCAGCTGCCTTTCTGAAGAGCAAGTGGTGCATGTACGAAGTCAACATGGCGCGAATGGAGAGCACATATTCTCGAGGGTAGGAAGTGTCGCTAGTTATTGTGATGATGGAACCTGTACCACGTAGCGCTATGCCAATTAACATGGTTCGATGGACTTAGGACAGTAATTACATTGAGTACACCACAGACCACGAAAGAAACGTTATTTTTTGCGATAAACTAAAAAAATGTGGTAGCTTCGTAGTTTTCAACTGTTGTTTATCTCTAAGATTTTCCGTTCATCATTTTGGCCTAGATCTACATGCAGGTCCATCTTATAAATGTGTGATATTATCTAGTATTAAATGCATCGTGTTTATTTCTATGGGATTGTAATTACATGTATATATAACATGTTGTGCAACTTAAATTGATTGCATTTAAAGTACGGTCCATATTTGTAGGTTCAGTTTTCGATTAATATAGATTTGCGGAATAAGATTGGAGCTTTCTTTGTACCAATAGAATGCGCAACTGATTATTGTGTATCGTATTTCACTTGATGTTTGTAACACTTCATCACTCCATCGCCTTTCAAATGTGTAAAAGGCCTAGATTTGCAATGTACAATTTTACAAACTTAATGATATTTTTTTCATGCGATTCACATTGTTATTAATTTAGTACCGGCATGTATACAAACATTTAATGTTATGTTAATAACTTTTTCATGACGTAAACTATGAGTATTAATGATTATTAATTTGCACAGTTTTGTCACAGAATGTCTTATTTTATAGGTTTGTATTTAAACGCTTGAGAAGAAATAAATGCAATGCAGTGATAAACTCTGTAAAGTATTATTTCCGGTATCTTTAGATATAATAAAAATACATGAAGAACCGTGAATTAATACTTGGGCGTTTATCGATGCGCGTAAAATACATTTGCAATAAACACTTCATTGAACAATTAATATAAGAAATAAAGTGTCTGATGTAAATCGATAACAAAGAACATTCCAATTTTCAATGTTTATTCCGAATTTAAAACTTGATAGAACAATATCAGGACCGTGTCATCAATCAAACGAATAGTAAAAAATAACATTGCAAAAACGCTATCGTGCAGAGACGTTCAGCTTTGAATACAAGCAAACTATAGTTCGCGATTGATCTTCAAGTTTATTTAACAATCTAATCTCATAAACAGTGGTCACAAAATTGAACCATTGTGTAAATTAATTATGCCGAATTTACTATTCGGGTCAAAAATGTCTAGTAGTAGCTAGTAGAGGCTGTCCAACTTGCGAAGTCTTAGAAGAAGAATGTCACTTTCGTTTTGAATGTAGTATTTTCAGCTTAGGCATACATTGTAGGTACATTCCAATATACTACAATTGCCAGAAAAGTATGTTTAAAACTCGAGAATTATTTTCTTCCAAAAATGTTAATGTTTATTAAAATATGGCTTTCCTTTTTGTACGTAGAGATTTAAAATTAGAAAAGATTTTGTACTGTAATAGTAGCAGCACAATATTTAATTGTTTATCAATTATATTATGTGTTATATGTTTGTTTTTAATTATATTATGAATTGTTCAACTAATTTACTTACTTATACGCGTGTGTTGACTTATTGAACATTGATGCCTACGTAAGAGTACGATGTAAGTTCGATGTACATATAAAACGTAGAGTGCTTTGTTTTGAGTTCTTTGTTAATTCTAATTAGTGCTCATTTTCAGTTTTACCTAGGATTGCATTATACGAATATATTTTGTATTGAATTGAATAAAGACCTCTGTCATTAAATGAAACGTCAAACAGTTGTGGTCTTGTTTGCTTCGATATTTTACATGTCGTGAATTATCGTGATATCAAAAGCTTGGTTTACACTTAATTACAACATGAAGAATTTAAGCCTTGTAAACATACAGTTGTCTACCCCGGAACATATATACAGTCATGTATTATTATTCAACAGCATTTCACAAACTGAAAGTTTGTTTGAAATCAAATGTTTTTTGAAGTTGGTTTGAAGTTTAAAATCATTCAATTGAAGGTTCGTTAAGTGAGCAATTGGATCTACGTATTGTTTTTGACCAAATATCTATATTGTGTTACAACAAAATATAGTTAATCATCCGTATACAATTGCGTTATTTCACTATTTATTATTTTTTATTTTGCTGGCATGTTTATTACGTCACACACATATACAATAACATACCTAGAACGTACCTAGACTAGATCTACGTTGTCTAAATAATTATCATATAGAGGATGTATGCAGATTTTAGTGAATGATCGAATTTAATTGCACTCGAGGTCGAGGAAAATTCCATTTTCACCCATGGCTACGCCAATCGTGAAAATATATTTTTCTACAAATACTCGTGAAATAAAATTCGATCATTCACCGAAATCAACAAATTTTCTTTTTATTTTATGCTTTTGGATAATGAATAAAAAACGCGTAAACGTCACAAGTTCGTGTATTCTGACGTCATGAATGAAGTCATACATGACGTCTTAAATGATTCCAAAATCGTAACTCATTAGTATGGTGGAATCAAAGAGTTATATTCTGTGCGTCATTAACGCTTAATTATATTTTTGTTGAATTTTGTAATGAATTATCTGCAAATATGTTATAGCACTGTGACAACAGTGGAAATATCAAATTGTACTTCACCCATACAATTCTATATTTCACTGTAAAGCATATAATAAACACAGTTATTCAATATTTTCGGGTGATGATCAACACACAATATGCATGACTTATCGTCATGTTTCTCTCCATTGCGTGATGTTGCAGTTTTCAATGAATTTGATACTCCTAATTTTATAAACATAAGGTGCAGGCTGTAGACACCTGTTTGTATTACGTTAACATGATAATGCAGTTACACGAAGGATCATGTGTTGAATGTAGTATTAATGTTTTCGTTGGTAAAATTCCCATTCCCATCTTACCATCGTGACTCTTCCATCTTACCATCGTGACTTTCCCATCTTACCATCGTGTCTTTCCCATTGTACCATCGTGTCTTTCCCATCTTACCATCGTGTCTTTCCTATCATACCATCATGTCTTTACTATCGTATCATTGTGACATTCCCATCTTATCCTCGTTTCTTTCCCATCTTAACATCGTGTCTTTCCTATCTTACCATCGTGTCTTTATTATCGTATCCTCGTGACATCATTCCTTGTTTTCATCGTACCATAGTGTCTTTGCCGTAATAACTATCGCGTTTTTCACACTTTACCATCGAATCATCGTGTGTTTACTTTCGTCTCCTTTTTGTTCTAAACAGTAAACAAAGTAAATACTTGGAATGAACGAAATGCTATATCGCAAGATGTTTTATTTTTCTATGCGCGTAATCTTCGGTTTTCGTTCATTAACCATCCTTGATAGATATTCGTGTAAGACATTATTGTAAGTACGAATATATCTGTCTCAAGTTTCAATTAATGCGGGTTTTCCACAAGCGAATCATCTGTCACTAGCAAAGGTGTTCTGACTAACCAGATTAGAGCGTTGGGGGAAAACTATTGACGTGTCCAGGTTGAACATGTTTACTCAATTTGATTCTTGTAAAATAGGGATTTTAATTGATTGGTTTAACATATCTACCTGAACGTTATGTTTAAAACATTCGTCTGAAAATACATGACCAAGCTTTGTTATTTTTTTACTATGGAAGCTATCGTTAATCCTTTTACAACAAATGTCCTCTATTGTTTAAGTACATTTTCATTTACGTGAATTGTACGTAGAGTACCTTGCGGGAGTGTGATTTTTTTTTTACTTATGTGCTAAAGGTCAGTCGTCAGTGCGATACGCATTTCAGGGTAAACACCAATGTGTTGACGACAAAAGATAAGTTGATTTATAGACTTAAAGTCAACTGTTATGATGTTACGAAAAACAACAGTTTTTTTATCCAACAGTCTGTAGTGAACAAAAAAATAATAGTTATTTGTACGGAGCATTTACTTCCTTAAACCAACAGGCATGCGTAGATTTTTGCAAATATAATAATTGTATTTCGTTTGTTATATTAAACTTAAATTGTACTGGTGATTGTTTTATTACTTCTGTTGAAAAACGAAACACGCCATCCAACAGTTCACTGGAACACTACAGATTCACCCTTTTAATATAAAATAATATCACCCTTCCTTTGTCAGTGTGTCGCTGTGTGTCGCTGATCTATGTCAGGTGGAGACAACATGTCGGTTCATAAGACAACAATGTTTCTGTGCATTCTCGCAACAAGCAATAGTTCTATATGCACATTTTGTAACCTACTCTGCAGTGCGTGATGTTGCAGTTTTGAAGCGACTTTGATACGCCTGGTTTTAACAATAGATACAAACGGTATGCACAGACTATAAAACACAAATATATTATATGTTAACATGATAAAGGAGTTTAACAAAGGATCACATACTAAATGTAGTATTAATGTTTAAGTGCGTTATCTGACTACGTGTGTATAAATTACAAGTATATATTCCGATTTAAAAAGTGTAGTGTGCATAACTATTTAAATATATTCACCATGAAAAACGTTTGGGTTCAGCTCATATGTAATTTTTTCATAAATGTTTCTTCCATAAATACTGTATAATGAAAGACAGTGACACGAGTGAATGTCATCATGTCTATTTTTATTTTGAAGCATAATTAAAACAGCGTTTAATATACAATAAAGACTGTTGCATGATGTAACATATATATTTAAATGGAAATATATCATGCAATCACCTGCGAGACATCTTTTTTTATAGAGATTATTCGCTTTGACGGTGGATACACCAATCCACCCTGTATTAATTAGTTTCTGCTCAGAAAGGGCTGATTCAGGTGCAAATTCATAGTTCAATAAATTGTTCGAGTTGATGGAATGATTTAACGGGTGAAGTGCTTATTAGAAATAATAACTGTTATTTGCTGTCCTCGTTACTTTTTCATTATTATTATATTTATATGTTATAAATTGCATCATCATCATCATCAACAGCATCATCATCACCATTACCACCACCATCATCATGATCATCATAATCTTCTTCTTTTTCATCATCGTCATCGTCGTCGTCATCATCGTCAGCATCATCACCATCATCATTATCATCACCATCATCATCATTTAAACCATCATCATAATTATCATCATCATTATGAACACCATCATCCTCATCACCATCATCCTCATCACCATCATCATCGTTATCATCGTCATCATCATCATCGTCACTGTCAACATCACCATCAGCATCATCGTCATATTCATCATCAACTTCACCATCTTCAACATCATCACCAGCATCATCACTATCATTATAATCATCAACATCATCATCATTTACACTATTATTATCATCATCACCATCATAATTATCGTCATCGTCATCATCATCATTATCATCAATATTTTGTAGCTATTAATTCTCAAAAGGTTTTATATTGTAATAGCAAAATATGTGATTAACATTAACTTTACCTAATAAAAAGCCCTACGAATAGTAGTATTACTACTATTTCTACTTACAATAATACTAATACTACTAGTAGTATTACTACTAAATACTACTACTAGTTAAAATCCATTTGCATCTTTCAAAGCACATGCATTGTTCAGCAACATTTATAGCTGATTTATTAATTAATATTTACTTATCAATGCATTATTTCGTTGCGATCGATGTTTATCATATTTGCCATCATAACTCCAAAAAAAATTAATTTATAATTGGTGTGTTGTCAATCGTCAGGGCAATAGGCATGTAAAAGTCTTCAGAGCATTGGTCAGAAAAACGGAATACATAGACGACAATCATGATAAATATTAGACTTTAGAACATTTATATTCTGAGTTCCATTCTTACGTGATTACGAAAACCGAGTAGAGTATATTATCATTACGAATAAAATTCAATTCAATTCAATTTTACTGATATTGTTTTGATTACTTCTGCTCAATATACAAACATATCATCCAGTTTGGTTTGTAATTCATACATTGAAGGTCACCCCATTTACCCAAGCATAATGAACATATTTGCGATTATATATTTATATAAGGTAGTTACCCTGTGCGCATGTAGTTATATAAAACATGTTGGTTCAACTGATATCAGTGTTTTTGTGCATTCTCGCAACAACCAAGAGGTTTAGTGTTAGTAAAGTGTACCCGTGCGGGCCAAACAATGCTTATGCATGCAAATATGAAGCGAAAGAAGGGATCTCAATGGACTGTGAGGGGAAAATAATCTGAAGCTTTCCGAGATCTGTCTATTTATTGAAAATGTAACATTTCAAGCTGGGTCACTAAAAGCCGGCAGAATAACTTCGGCAACTTAACAGCATCAGATCTAAAAGGATGTGAGAATTTGACAGAAATATATTTAAATTTTATTCATATAGCTCACATTGAACACAGCACGTTCCGAGATTGTCGACAACTACATGAATTGGACCTTTCTAGAAATTTGCTTCCGGTCTATGCCAAAGGCTGGGATGCATCTTTTCTTCCAAAGAGCCTGCGGACATTAAAAATAAACGGTTATCAAAATTAAATATCACCCAGTGCTACCTTTCCGAATCTGGAACATCTTGAGAAAATAAATAAACTCACAATGGATGGATTTTCTAATACTGTTTTCAACACTTCGAGACAAACACATTTTTCTGTTTCCGGGCTAAATTTACAGACGAAGTGTAAGCTCACCGGAATAGTTCTCAACATATCCGCCTGCGGAGTCACCAGCATTACAGCAGGAGCGTTTGAGCGTCTTGATAGGCTCGAGGTATTGGATCTTTCTTACAGTCGCCAGCTAGGATTCAAGTCATTCGCGAACTTGACATACGGCTTGCAGTTCTCAAGGATTGAACATATCTTTCGTGTTCAATACCTTTGGAATACTTTGACAGATGTGTGCTACTTTTGGACCACAACGATTGAAGATTTTTATATATCGGAGAACAGAATAGAGATGTTTGAAACTAACGCTCTAATTTTGACTCCACCGTCGTTACAAACTGTTCGTATAAATCAGAATAAATTCACTTTTGGCCAATATTTGCTTCAGTTAGGATGCCTAAGTAATGTAACTACGGCATTTGCTAGTCTTAATAATGCCTATAATCCAATTGTTTATATTGCAGAAACCCTTAAAAAATATACTGTGCCCAAGGAAAAACTGTTTAAAAATGGATGTCCGTATTGTACTCAAGTATTTTTGAAAGAGTATGCGGACCAGACCTGGGAATGTAACTATATAGAGAATGATGTGATAGATTTACCACTTGTTACAACAATGTCTGTAAAAATGGAAAGTTTTATATTCAATGATTGTGCTTTCGTTTACAAACTTGATATCAAATTTGATTTTAATCCAGAAAATAATTATATTCGTTATATCGATTTTTCGGGAAATGTGTTTTTGTCGGCTACAGGGCACTATGGGGATCTGCCGATGCTTGAAACATTGAATATGTCTCGATGTTACATATTATTTATTGGTCTACCTAGTTTAAATTACAAATCCCTGAAAACTTGCTCACAATGATATAGGCTCTCAATTGGCAGATTCGAAGCGATCGAACATATTTAGTATGCTGGCATCCCTTAAGGATTTAGATATGTCCTCTAATGGAATAACAGTATAGTATTTTTTTCTTCGACATTTGAATCACTTGTCAATTTGGAACACTTGGACTTAAGCGACAACAATACTGAACACTTTGACGTGAATATAAACACCTGATCAAATTTGCTACACATTAATATCGCTGTTAGCTCAATTCATACGTTAAATATGAGCATACAACAAAAAATGGAATCCAACGAGAAAAACTGTTGTAAGTTTTCAATAAACTTACAAAATAACTCTATTACATTTTACTGCAACAATCAAGAATTTCTACACTGATTGGTTATACACAGAGCAAATATTGTTGCATTCTACAAATATATTTTCGTTACACCTCATGCTAAATTAATGACCTCTAACCAAATGTGTGCTATTCCTGATCATCTTTCATCTAGATGCAGATCATATATGGCTGTCATTATAATAGGTGTACTGGCTCTGGCGACATTCCTCTCAGTAACCATTGGTGGTGTGATATACCAAAATCGCTGGAAACGTCGATACTTCATGTACATGTCAAAGAAGAGAGTTTTTGGATACCAGACTTTGCCGGATTACTATGTGATTAAAAACTATAAATACGATGCTTTTATTTATACGTTTCATATTGGATGATGTCATTCCCCGTATAGAGACAGAGAATGTGTCGCTTTGTCTTCACCAAACAGACTTCCTTCCTGGGAACGCTGTTGCAGACAACATAATACACGCCATCCAAAGCAGCAGAAAGGCACTTGTAATTTTTTCAACTGCTTTTCTGAGGAGCAAGTGGTCTATGTACGAATACAACATGGCGCGAATGGAGAGCATATATTCTAGAGGGGAGGAAGTGTCGTTAGTGATTGTGTTGCTGGAACCTATTTCACATAAAGCTATGCCGCTCGAAATGGTCCGATGGATTAATGGCAATAATTACATTGAGTACACAAATGACCACGAAGGAAACGCTCTTTTCGGGGATAAACTAAAAATTGTGGTTACTTCGTAGTTATCCTTCCAAGTTGACCCTTTGTTTTTCTTTAAGATATTCCGTTCGCCCTCTTAGTCTGGATCTATATGCATGTCTTTCTCATGTGTTGTATAATCAAGTAATACATCGTATTTCCGAGACGTCGGTAATGAAATTCTCACGGGGTTGTAATTACACGTATACATCATCTGATGTCCAACCTAAATTAATTACACTCGATCCATGTTGGTACGTTCAATTTTAAATTATCATGGATTGTAGAATAAGATCCGAGTTTTCTGTGTCTATTAGTATGTGCAGTTGTTTACTGTGTATTGTAGTTTACTTGTTCACAGACTATGATTGTCTCTTTTCTATACTGCGGATGCATCCGAAATTTCGTATTTTAAATACCTTTAAAGAGGCACTGTCTGTTTTTATAGATTAATTTCATGTATCTCACGTTACCCACTAACAAAAAAAAAACGATTTATATAACATAAATAAACGTCAACATCGGCAAAAAACTATTTCTCTTATAGAAATTTGAACACGTATATTTTCTATCCATACATACCCGTTTATTATACAGCAACGGCTACATTCAGTGTTTAATGAGAAAATATGGACTGCGCATGCGCCATCAATCGATCTAGACGACGTGTATATATTTATACAATAATTCGTTGCGCTCGGAATCAAACAAAATGCATATCAGTGTTTGACGCTGTTAAAATATGATTTCGACAGAGTTATCTTTAGATATGATATTTTACATGGGTTTTTATAGGCGAGTGTGCAACGCGTTTGTATTGAACACGTCATTGGACGTTTTAAATGATTTAAATCGATTACACAGGACGTTTCAATATGTATTCAGATCTTAAAACTTATAACTTCCCCAAAGAGATTTGTTTCGGTGGTGAACCTTTTCATCAGCCCGAGTGTTCTTTTCGAGTGAAAAGTTGAGTGTAATTTACGTTTGAGCAAACTATCATAAACATAAATCTAAACTAAGATCCGTGGTTGTACCAATCGTGCCTTTACATACTATTGGACTACACGTGTCAGTGTAAAAGCTACAAAATGATTAAATATTTCACAATTTCCGTTTGTATAATTATTATATGTTGTCAATGTATTGTGGGGAATGTGTACCCATGTGGACCAAACAATGTCTGTGTATGTGAATATGACGATGATGTAAGGATGTCAATGGATTGTGAAGGAAGAGGTAATCTTAAACTGTATGAGATATGCACTTGTATTGGCAATGCAAAATTTAAATATGGTTCACTTAACGCCGGTAGGAATAACTTTGGCAACTTAACAGCGTTAGAACTCAACGGGTGCGTGACGTTGACAGAACTACATTTACATTTTAATCAGATATCTCACATTGCAGTAAACAGTTTTTATGCTTTTCACCAATTAGAAACACTGGATATCTCTCGAAATCTGCTCCCTTTCTGCGAAACTGGTTGGGATACATCTTTTCTTCCGAAGAGCTCAAAAAGAACTTTCACAGAATGTTTCCTGCCCAAGTCTGGACCATCTAGAGAACCTAAGCAGTCTCACAATAGATGGATTTCCAAATATTGTTTTCAAATTGTCATGGTTAACTCGTCTGTCACTGTCTGGATTGAATTTTCAGACGCATTGTAACCTTTCAGGAGTGGAAAATGTTACGTTTGCTCCTATGACGTCGCTGAAGACACTCAATATATCCGGTTGTGGTGTTACCAGTCTCAGCTCAGGAGTATTTGAGCAGCTACATTAACTGGAGAGTTTAGATCTATCATACAACCGCCAGTTAGGATTTAAGTATTTTGTCAAATCTGACATACGGTTTACAGTACACAAAAATACGGTCTCTCAACGTATCGTACGTGCACGAAACATTTACACTCGGTCTTAAACTGTCTTTGTCGAATCTGTGTTACTTCTGGAACACAAAGGTAGAAGACTTCGACATATCTGGAAACAGACTAGAGCTGATGAAGACGAATGCGCTTGTTCTGTTTCCGACTACGTTGAAAACTGTTCGCGTCATGCGAAATGGATTCATGTTTGGCCCCTATATATTTCTGTTGGGATGTACAACCAACCTAAACGCCATTTATGGAAAGTATTTGCATTACGCCTTCAATTCGATTATGTACCTTATGGAGCACTATAACGCATACCGTTCATATACAGCAGACGATTATGAAATGGCATGTTCCTACCAGAATGAAACATTTCTAAAAGAAATGGCAACTCAGAAATATGGATGTCGATATATAGAACCTGATTTTCAATACTTAAGTCTTAACACTGGTCTTCCTATTCATCTCGAAACATTAGTTCTCAATGATGCAACTTTAAACTACAATCTGGATATAAAATTTCAGCTACCTTCAACAAATAATTCCATTCGTTTCGTGGATTTTTCCGGAAATATATTCGCGTCGATCGGTGGGGATTATGGTCATGTGCCGGTTCTGGAAACTCTAAATCTGTCTCGAAGTTATATCGCTTATATTGGCCTAAAATGTTTAAATTACTCATCTCTGAAAACCTTACGACTTGCACATAATAACATTGGGCCTCAATTGGCAGACTCGGAACGGTCCAATATATTTAGCATGCTGACCTGCCTCCAAACTTTAGACCTTTAGACCTTTCCCAAAATGGTATTACCGTGATTGTTGCATCAACTTTGAAACCCCTCGCTAATCTAATTTATTTAGACCTAATCTCTAACAATATTGAAACGTTCGATATAACACTCAACACTTTATCTAATTTGTTGTACCTAAATTTATCAGTAAATTCTATCCATACTCTAAGTCGGACAATACAATGTACTCTGGAATCTAATCAGAACCATCTGTCCTCTTCGTTTTATGTGGACCTGCAAAATACCTCTTTGACGTATGACTGCCACAATCAGCAATTTCTGCACTGGTTAATTAATCACAGGATTAACATGGTGGGATTTGAAAATTATAAGTTCTTCACATCGGACGACAAAGTTATGGATTCAGATAGACTTTTGCCAGGATATTGACCATCTTGCATCCAGATGTAAGTCATATATCGCCGTCATTATTATTGGTGTTTTAGCATTTGCACTATTTATCTTTATCGTCAGGGGTGGAATTGTGTACAAACATAGGTGGAAACTTCGATACCTTATGTACATGTCAAAGAAGAAATTCTTCGGACACCGTACGATGCCGGATTATACTGTGATTGAAAACTATCAATACGATGCTTTTATTTCGTATGCAGAAGACAATATACATTTCAGATTAGATGACGTCATCCCCCGTCTGGAGATCAAAGATCGTGTTTGTTTGCTGCATGTTTATAATAAGATATGCGTGTTTCGTAATATTTACGTTAAATAGTTAAACCTGTTATATATAAATAGCTGACGCGTTTCGCAAAGCTCATCAGGGCATAATACAATACATAACAACGTAAACATTTTGACGTTATACGCTATTTTCTAATATATGTAATACCTTATGATTCCTGTTTTATGAATTCAGTTGTTCATGTGAGTTTTCCTTTCACGGTCAATGTTATTAACTTCTATATCTATATTGGAATAAGGAAGAAATGAGAAAATGCGAGAGAGATCCTGCCGATAACCCTATTCACACTACGCACAAAGAACTGTATAGCTTAGGACAATCGCTATTATTTCATCTCAGATTGAAATTGTGCAGAGAGCGGTTGTCATTATAGTGGTGCTTGTATTAATGAAATGTAATAAACATTTGATAGCCATTGCAATTTATATAACTTCTAAACTTTAAAAATAATATATGTCCTTGTTTACCAGTGTTTATTGTATGTTTCACGAATACAACTTTAACACGGCTTCAACAGAAAAGCTGTTCCTCGAAATATGATACTGCTCTTAATAGTTCTGTTTATCTCATACCAAAGGTGTTTGTTCATGATTTGGACAATGTTCATCAGCGACATGTTAATGCATTATGTGCTTCTAAACAGATTTAAAGGTGGACACCTTTTATAATACAAGAAATACACTGAGATCTAGAACAACTGCAAAAGCCCGTCTCACTGGTATTCAGACGAGAATTGTTGAGTGTACAATCAATTAAGCATAAAGGACTATATTGAATAAATAAGCGGGGACGAATATTAAATCATATAATCATGTTCTGTTTAAAGAATAATGAATGACAACAACGGGTCATCGTGGGTTTTGTTTGAACTGAGAATAAAAATATGCAAAACATACAAATATGCAATATACAATGTAAATTATTAAATATAATGTACGGAAAAGACCAAACAATACAGTGATATTTGTCAAAACTGGCGGGTTTAATTAACACACGCTTTATGCTTTTTTTCTGTTCTGTTTTTATTTTTGTTTTAAATTAATTGTCCTATGAACAAAACACAATTAATATGGATAAATATTTTGTGTTTGTAATATTGTTTGTTATTTTTAGATAAACGCCATTACTTGATATTGAAATGCAAATATTTTTTATTAGTTTGTATTTCACTGATAAAATCGCTGCAAGGGAAATAACGCGAGAGCAGTATTTGTCGTCTATAGTAAGAATTCCTTATAAACGATCTCGGGTGTTATCTTACTCACTAAACGCGGCGAAATAATCATCGCATTTAGAGGCTATCTACTTCCCGTTGGGCAATGATGTTTTGTTGCATTCATTGAGAGAATCCTATTCAAAGGTTAGATAAACATCGGCCGAATGGTGTTTGAACAACAGTAGATAGGTTGGTATTGTGAAAATAGCGCTTTTATGGATATTTCTTCTTAAAGGTTTTAACAGAGTTAACAAAATGTTGGTAAAAATATTCTTTGTAACATTGTGGATTATTATCATAAACAAGAGTGACTGTGAAGGTAATGTGTTCCCGTGTGGGCCGAGGACGAAATGTGCATATGAATCTACCACTCGCATCGGACTAACAATGGACTGTGAAGGCAGAGATAACCTGACGCTGTCGGAGATATGTTCTGGCATTACAAGAAAGGGATATGCATCCAAGGTGTTGAAGGCCGGCAGAAACAACTTCGGCAACATAATAGCGTTTGATCTTACATGGTGCGAAAATATGACTGAAGTAGATTTACATTTTAACCAAATATCTAACGTTGATCAAAACACTTTTCGTAATTGCCACCAATTATTAACTTTAGATTTATCTCGAAATTTGTTCCCCGTGTACAGCGAAAACTGGAACGCATCTTTCCTACCGAGCAGTTTGAAGACTTTAAAACTAAATGGATGTCAACGTTTATTATTTCTCAATGCCACTTTCCCTGAGTTTGATTATCAACCGAACTTGCGCAGTGTCACAATGGATGGATATCCTAATGTTGTGTTCAATTCTGCGAAAATAACACACATGTCACTTTCGGGATTGAATTTGCAGTCGTACTGCAACCTCACAAGAATAGACAACAACACGTTCTCAAAATTGAGGTCAGTCCAAGTTCTCAACATATCCAACCGTAACATTTGAACGTCTTCACAGTCTTGAGGTATTGGATCTTTCTTACAATCGTGAACTAGGATTCAAGTCATTCGCCAAGTTGACATTCGGCTTGCAGTTCTCAATAATACGCTTTTTGAACATATCTTTCGAGTTCGCACGTTTTCGTGTCAGATCTGTGCTACTTTTGGAACACAACGGTTGAAGATCTTGACATATCGGGAAATATAATCGAGTACGTCGAAACAAATGCTCTTATACTTGTTCCGCCATCGTTGAAAATAATTCGTACGGATCTGAATAAATTCACTTTTGGTCCATACTTACTTCAATTCGGTTGCATGAGAAACTTGAAGACAGCGCATGGCTCCTATTTAAATTACGCCTTCAATCCAATTATATATACTGCGGAGCACGTCAAAGACTTCCCAGTGCACACAGATGACATGATTGAGACAGCGTGTACTTATTGCAATGCCACATTTTAAAAAGAAATGGCAATTTTTTCTACAGAATGCAGGTATATACAACCTGACTATCACAGCATATATATTGATCCTCTGTTTCCTGTAAGTCTTGAAAACTTCCGTTTTAATGACTGCAATTTCATTTACAATCTAGACATTAAATTTGATTTCGAGCCTCTTAATAATTCAGTCCTGTTTATGGATTTTTCAGGAAATGTGTTTAAGGTTTTACTGGATATTATGGCCATCTTCCTAGGATGGAGATATTCAATATGTCTCGATGTTCTATCGCATCCAGCGGTCCCAAGACATTGAATTACACATCATTGAAAATTTTCAGACTTTCTCACAATGATTTAGGTTCTCAAATGGCGGACCCGGATCGATCAAACATCTTTAGTATGCTGCATCCCTTCAGGATGTGGATCTGTCGTCTAATCTAATAACAGTACTGTTCACTTCGACGTTTAATTCGCTTCTTCATTTGGAACGCTTAGAGCTAAGCAACAACAATATTAAAAGTTTCGAAATAAGAATAAACACGTTATCCAATCTTGTATACTTGAATCTATCTGTTAACTCCATACATACGCTCGCTAGTGGCTTGCAACATCATCTTGAATCCAACGAAAAAGGTAATGCTACGTTTTCAGTAGACTTGCAGAATAATTCGATAACTAATGACTGCACTAATCAGGATTTTCTACACTGGTTACTGCAACATAAAAACAACATGTTTGGATTTGAAAACTACAAGTTCGTTACATCTGACAATAAGGTATTGAATTCCAAACAGTTTTGTGGCGACATAGATCATCTTGCATCCAGGTGTAAGCCATACACGGCTGTCATTGTTATATGTGTTATAGCTTTGGCGGCATTCCTCTCTTTAATTATTGGTGCAGTAATATACAAAAATCGGTGGAAACTTCGATACTTTATGTACATGTCAAAGAAGAGATTTCTTGCATACCGACGTCTGCCGGATTATACTGTGATTGAAAACTATAAATACGATGCTTTTATTTCGTACGCAGAAGACAATATACGTTTCATATTGGATGACGTCATCCCCCGTCTGGAGACAGAGAATGTTTCGCTCTGTCTACACCAAAGAGACTTTCTCCCTAGGAACGCCAACTCAGACAACATCATACACGCCATCCATCAACATTGCGCGAATGGAGAGCATATATTCTAGAGGGGAGGAAGTGTCGCTAGTTATTGTGATGCTTGAACCTGTTCCACATAGTGCTATGCCGCTCGAAATGGTCCGATGGATTCAGGACAATAATTACATAGAATACACAACTGACCACGAAGGAAGCGCTCTGTTCTGTGAAAAACTAAAAATTGTGGTTACTTCGTAGTTATCCTTCCAAGTTGAGGCTTTGTTTTTCTTGAAGACATTCCGTTCGCCCTCTTGATCTGGATCTACATGCATGTCTTTCTCACGTGTTGTATAATCTAGTCCGTAATACATCGTATTTCCGAGACGTCGGTAATGAAATTCTCACGGGGTAGTAATTACACGTATACATCATCTGATGTCCAACCTAAATTAATTACACTCGATCCATGTTGGTACGTTCAATTTTAAATTATCATGGATTGTGAAATAAGATCCGAGTTTTCTGTGTACTAATAGTATGTGCAGTTGTTTACTGTGTATTGTAGTTTGCTTGTTTACAGAGCTGCTTATCCACCAGATTTAAACGACGAATCGTTTTAAGAAGACAGAAATTCAGTATCAAAAACTAATACGCATGTGTCAGCATATTACGTTTCTTTGACAAGAATAAAAGTATCAAATTATACATCAATCGTTTAGCATTGAAATAAACAAATGTGCATTTCCTAACACGTTTGAACACATCAATTTAAAATTCACATGTGGTATATTCAATAAGCCCATCAACACTTTACAGTAACATTATATTTTGAAACTAAAACGCTATATTTTATGAAGTTACAAACTTAATAAGTAGTTCGTGAGATGAAAACCCCAATTTAATATTTTCATACTTATTATGTCTGAGTTGTATCCGAGTTGGTTGGTGCCACTTTAAATATGTTAGCTCTCAGAGCAGCACTTATTATAGTGTACGTCTTTATTTGTGTGATACAAAATAAATATACAAGTCAATGAATTACAACAATATACAATATAAAACAATGTGCTAGTAACATGAACGTTGTTAGTCGTCGCAGAACACTTCATATATGTGCTCTGCATATCATTCGCGACAAGATCTAATATACCAATATGATTGTATCAATCTCCTCGCAGTGGTTACTTCCCCATTTGTACTCTTCAGTTACAACTGTCACCATGAGTTAAAACAGATTTGGACGTTTACAGGGGAGACGATTATGAGGAGATTCAATATTTATTTTTTACAAACTTTTATTTTTATGATTCTTTTTTATAACAATGACATAGACATGTTGCATTATTGGTCCAGGTATATATGTATTACGAGTTAAAATGAAAAAAATAAAAAAATAAAAATAAATGAACTAAAAAGTAAACATAACAACGCAAGGATTTACGTTGTCCACCTTTTTATCATGTGCTTGTCCACGATAATAGTTCGCGCCAAGTCGTTTGCCTATGGTCACGTGGAACTTCATGCCGGTGTAACATTAAATATTGACCCCGTTGAAAATTGACCCCATGGGTCCTTTTTCAATGTTGCGAAAATGACACAGCCAACATTTCAACATTAAATTTTGATCAAAATGTCCTTGAAAACTGATCAGTCGTTAAATTTTTATCAGTTATGGGGTCATTTTTTAACGGTTAGTTAATTTTTTGTTAAATGTCGGAGATAGTCCGTTTGTAGAAGAGAATCACATTGGAAAGAACCAGAAACTATCGCAGACTCGCTGGATGGCTTCTTTAAAAATAATTTCACAAGGCCATGAGTTTGAACTACATAAGAGATGCCGCAAGGAAAGATCAAAGACGACGACGTCGCGTATGAAGCAACGTTCTATTAAAGACGTAGATCCTGTGCAACTTTGGATAAGATTGGATAAAAAGTGAAGTATCCAGCTTGAGAACGAAACAAATTGTTGACGGCGCACGGATGACATACGACGGACGACGCAGGAGATGCCCCGTATACCAAAAGCTCACGGAGCACTTCGTACTCAGGTGAACTAAAACCTCTCGCCTAAGCACTGAAATTAAAAGCGGCAATTTAAAAGGAATGAAATGTATTCATCGTTTCAGACGTAAAGATTTAATGCTCAGTAGCATGTAAATTACATAAAAAAACTACTACTAATTATAATTTATCTGATGCACATTTTATGATGTTTTCGTTCCAGATGCATTATTTTATGTGTTTTTCAACATTCGATTTAGACTTAGATACTCCCTTGAAAATAATATTTAGATCTACTCTTAAAAATTTAAGTCTGATAATTTTAGTAATTTTACACTGCTGCCTATAGACATATATCATTATTAATATATGGATATTAATATTGAATGTATAATTGCATAGTTCGCTGACTAGAAGGAGATAAATTTAGACTTTTAATAATTGCGTGGCTTTTATTTGTTTGATGTTTCGGCTCTATTACAGAGTAAATTGTTCAGTGTAAAGTTTTTAAAGACGATATGTTTTTCATAAAAAATGTAGATATTAAAAGCTTAATAAAGCATGTTAGAATGTTCAAAATATACACATTTTGCAATTATTTTCAAAAAGTCATATAGGTGGGTGAGTTTTGGGGGTGGCTGCATACCCGAAACAATATTATGAATCTACATGGATATAGGACTATAGCAGTAATATTACATTGCACAAAATATCGGACTCATTTTATATACAGTCGCAACGCTATTTATTACAGCCAACAAATGCAAACTTACACGCAAATTAAACGACAATGACAGTTTTAAATTAATTTAGTTATATGCCTATAAATATTCTACATAAGTATTTAAACCTATTGTATTTCCAAAATAATTACATACAAACAAATAATCGCATTTTATGATGCATACATACTGGAATAAATGGTCATCGAGGAATGGTATTTAACTGTTATATTGGTGAACGAGAGTTGTCATATATGAAATCAAATTTGAATACTAATACTACTACTAATAATAAAAGGTAAAAGAGGAACAAGAAGAACAACAACAGCACAAAAACAACAACAACACCAATAATAAAAATAATATTATGTGTGATCACGGATCCAATATTTTTACCAGTTTAAACACGGGATGCCTGAGTAATATTCCAATATCACGAAAATAAATGTTACAATAAGGTGACGACACATGTTATGCTTCTGGCTCGACAATAAATAGAATATTAGCTACATTAGACATACTTATGTTTAGTGTTCTACATTACACGTCCCCAGCGTGTCATCTATCATAACACGTAGAAACATTTAAATTTCGTTAATAATAGTAGAGTTATGGTTTGCAAAAACTGCGGACATAGCGAATGATCATGTAAATGTAATTGATTTATGATGTGTATAACCACATAACAGTCCTCAACTATCTAATACAGTGTAATGGTTCTTGTACTTGCACTACCTCACAACGCCACAAATCAGTATTTCAAGTTTCATACGTACGTTCCCTACGGTGTTGTAAACATGTACACAGGAAACGTGAAGAAAGACGTGTAAGCAACATTATAACCTGGTTGTTATTGACATGCCCACGTATGATTACACTCTCACGTTAAGACAACCCTCAACAATATAGCAGTGTAGAGGTGTAGAACATTGTACAAAAAGTGTGGTTTGGCGCCATGAACGTCCTTTTAAAAAGATATGTCCCAGTGATCTATTGCTTAAAACAAAAACGAGGTTTATAGTTAAGTATATCGAAAAGCCACACACAATTACGCTCTCGAAACATAATTGATACATAACGTAATACGTTATTGCTTCTTTTGTACGTAAACATACATAACAAGACATAATAAACAGTTGCACAATAAAGTATTTCAGTTGTTTTTATAGCGTACTATTAGCGTTCAGTAATACATGTTATATAGTTTACACAAGTCGTTAAATTTAATCAATTTAAACAAGTTATTAGAAAGTGTGTACTATGAAGAAAATCTTTTAAAAGCAGTATAATGAGTGTCTATGTTAAACACATGTTCAATATTTTTATTTAATTATTTGTTTTGTTTGGCATCACTACAACTTCGCCCTTTGTGAAATAACCTTTGTTATCTTCCAACTCAACAGACGGCCATGCAACCAACAAAACATGTCCAGGTTCGCATTCGCCTTCGCTGTCAGAAATCGCTTCAGACGTTCCGTATTCCATAAATTTCTCCCTGATTTCAGACGTAAATTCCTTCCCTTTGACGTCAAAATTCAGGATCAACGGTGGATTGGAAATCACCATCAACCAGCAGACATCGGCAAGCTCGGTTAGAAACTTTTTCATACAGGTCTTAGTTGGATCAGATATTAATCTATTGATATCTTCTGGCCAGGTGATTTTCTTCAATATGTTCTAATAAACAAAAGCATGTTACATTGATAACAAAGTATATTTATTCGATCATATTTTTAAAATTGTAAATAGCATTAAACATTGAAGTATATACATGGATTACTGAGTATAAATACCGTGACTTGCTTTTCCCGTGTTGTACTTTTAGCTCCATGTAACTTTCTTGCAGCTCTAACCTCTGTTAAGATCTGTAAATCATATCACAATAGAAATTGTGCGTTTCTAAAGCGATCACATCATCATGTATTATTTATCCAGCTACTCACATTAGCATAAACAGCAATATAAATACATACGTGCATTACACGCATGCTTACCTCGTCAGTGATAATGTTTTCATCACTAAATATACCGTCAAGAATGCTCTTGTCCGCATTTTCTAACTCCACTTTGAATGCTGTGAACACAGTCTAAAATGAACCAGCACTGTATTATACATATACCAGTTCCAATATTACATCAGATAATTGTCGCCATTACATATTAACTTTACAGGGTGTATGTAACAAAAGCATGTTCGTCTCACCTGGCACATTCGGGATATAATTGATAAACGATCTATTTCCGTAAAATCCTTTTCAATTTCTTCGCAAACATTAATCCAGAGGTCTTTTACTGTTGAGTCAAACCTGTGAGCTACATTGGTGTTCGAGAACTCATCAGTTGTGCTTTCTAAAGTCCCACTTTTATTCATTTTGTTGGCCATGACATAATTTAATCTGTGAATAAATAAAATATTTAAAAGCTACTTGCAAACTAAGCACTGGGCATAATAACTGAAACGTAAACACATAAAGGTATAACAGTCAATAAGATATAAAACATATGAAAGTCCAGCTGCATCAGCAGGAGAGAAAGCGTAATTAACATGCATCGTATTCCAGGCAAGTGATCGATTGCCAAAACAACACTGCACAATACTAAAAAAACGTATTCCGAATCCGAATGCACTATTGCGAGTATAATGCTTAATTCAAAATGAAATACGATTAAATTATATTTCTCCCTGGTATTCTTCTGGCAATTCACTGCACTATATATATAACATAATAAGTTCCAATGACGAACCAATTATAAAATACTATGATGTTATATATATGTATATAATCTTCTAGAAATTGTTAATTCTCAAAGCGTCTAATTTAGAGTTTCACTCACGCCTTATATAACACCTATATATAATGATTACATTTGTAGAATCGTAATTGAATAAACAAATAAAGCTTTTAACCAATTTGATCGCGACTGAATTATACGAAGAGATTACTTAGAAACGGATATACATAGTGCATAGAATTTTTATAACTCGTTCTTTATATAAATTTTATTTCGTTATTCTATGATTTTAAAAGGTAAAACTATAGTTATTCAATCAAAGGGTCAAAGTGATTATTGCTTAATTTCCTGTGTGACAAATCAAATGCAGACATATTTACTCATTACTTTTGGTTCAGTTCCTGGATTGTTTGGTTTAGTTCCTTTTTCTCTGAAAGGAGTCCATCTACATTTTTTGAAGTCTGATCCAACACATCATTAAGAAGCCTGGCACTGTTATTTGCTTGTGTCTGAAAAAGTATATAACATCCATGCCCGTGTCAAAAAATTAAGTCCTTTATTTTTGTACACAAAATTTGTCAGTGCGCATGATGATTTTGCCGCATCAATACTATTTCAGTAAAATTATCACTATTTACAAAATACAGCAAATTCATAACTTATTAGAAAATATTCGTAGACCTCCGCCAAGAAGATCCCTGGATACATAAGGTGATCCGTTGCACCACACAATTCTTATCAAAACAGCGCATTTCTAACCCATGCAAATCTGTTCATAATATTTTACATAACATAACATAACATAACATAAATTTTATTACACATAAACTTTACAGTTTCTAGTGTTTAACAATAATACATTGTACATTATACATTAGAGTAAGTGATAATTTATTGTAATATTTCTAAAACTGGATGAACTTGTCTAAATATAAATGAAACTTGCATTTTCACTCATAAGAATAGTACATCTATTTAAAATGGAACTGTTTTCGTGTGTCCATTTGAAGTAAACAACAATTATATAACTATAGCCACAAGAATATAAAATTAATTAAGCAGTAGTGGTATAGAATATGTTTACAGATATACATCAATATGCACATATATGCAAACATCTGTTATTAATTGTTTTACATAGATGTGCTAACACAAAAAAAAACTTGCCTTTAAAGTAAAAGCCCACACTATAACTTATTATTACCTCCATGTCTATACAGCCTTTACACCACTGTCCAATTAATCTGGTTCTGAAATAGTAATTTATATTCCAAACACACTTCGAATATTTAAATGCAGAATTAATACACGATATGAAATGTTCGATAAATACTGCATAATGATTGTGAATTAGTGTGTGTGTGTGTGTGTGTGTGTGTGTGTGTGTGTGTGTGTGTGTGTGTGTGTGTGTGTGTGTGTGTGTGTGTGTGTGTGTGTGTGTGTGTGTGTGTGTGTGTGTGTGTGTGTGTGTGTGTGTGTGTGTGTGTGTGTGTGTGTGTGTGTGTGTGTGTGTGTGTGTGTGTGTGTGTGTGTGTGTGTGTGTGTGTGTGTGTTGTGTGTTGGTTTATATATCAGATCGAGGTACTTCATAGAAGTACACAGTCACACTTCGAGGTACCAAAAAATAGCGAGGTACTTTTCCCGAGACCTCGGTACGTGTACCTCGCCAAACGCTTGTAAATACCATATCACACAATTTCCGCTCGTTTCAACAGGTACCTCGATATAACGTTGTAGTACTTGTTCGTGTGTCCGAGTGTGACCCCACACACTTGACGTTCATCTCTGATATTTGGATTGTTTCTGTGGTTCCCGTCTCGAAAAGGAGCGCGCGCAGATAAATAGTCGCGTGAATAGAATAGAACCAACCGGGAACCAATGTACCGGAAGCCGAATGCAGACCGATTTTCCGAGGTAGGAGCACACAGTTTTTCCATCGTATTTTTTCTTTAAAATTTAAGAAATGAATAATGTCATCGTGTTTTTATGTAAAAATAAGTTATAGTAATTTACACGCCATTTACTCCATACTTAAATCGATATTATTAATTGCAATTCTTAAAAGAAATAATAAAAAATACCGGGGGAAATAACGTGGACGAAACAACATGGCGGTATTTGTTATCAACACATGTAAAACAGTTGGATTTTTTCTGGCCGAAGACAACTATTCTTACGATCAACTTCGTAATTTTTGCATAGCTCGTCAAATTGATTTCCATTCAGATTTACTACAGAAAAAAATTACTTATTTCATATCTCGGATGCCAGAGCTATTTATAGGTTTATAAGGAGAGTAAATCTTAAATCCATTTTCGTTAATATTATTTGAAATGGCATGTTTAGACGAAGATTGATCTTTAAGGTAAGTTCCCAATTTTCTTCGTAACTAACAAATTGTTCTTGAAAATGTTATTGACTCGGTCTTCAAATTAATTATATGAGCTGTCAATCAAAAAGCTGTCAGCAGGGCTTTTTTTATTCTGTAGCTTTAGCCTAATATAGGCTACGTCCCTCAGAAATTTTCTTTAAATTAATGCAATTTTCCCCAAAAATGAAACTTGAACCTGGAAATTTCATTCGCCTATGAGTAACAATAGGTAAAAATTATCCAACAATTTTGTTTTCACCTGCTATTTTTCCCCCATATATGAAGGCTAGGACCCCTTCCCCCGAGCCTTAAAAAAACCTTGCTCAGTCACACATGTCAGACAAAAGCGTTGTCGGGCAGGAAATCTCCAGTCAGACAAAAATCTTTTAATATTAAATTAATATTACTGTAGAAAACAGTAAAAAAAGATTTACTCTATAAACCAAACATTTACTATGCATAAAATGTATTGACTGTGTTGATGAAACCTATGAGCATAGAGTATGCTTACTGTTAACATCACGAACTCTTATTTTAATGTTATGTCATTGGTAATTATAGCATTTCGGTAATCAACAATAAATTCTGTATAACGTCGACAAATCCCGGTGTTAATCGATAGAAACTGACGCCTTGGTCAAGATCAGATGCAATGTTTTTCCTATAGATTGTTTTCACACCCTTCAGACATGGCGAAAGACCGTCGGCCCGTCTGACATTGCCGACGAAAATTTTAAAAGGCCGACGGTGAAATCCAATATCGTCGGACTTACTGTCCGGTAATTTTTTTGTTTCCATTTCCAAAGTTTGTAACCTCTTCGCAGTTTTCACAACAAAAATATTTCGCAGTTACCTGTTCCTGTGTATTCGGATTCGTTGCCATATTCGGATACGAACAGTGTGTGTTTTGCGAAAATATTTATCGAAATCTATCGTACATTTTCGGTGATATTCAAGTGTTATAAGTACAAACCATGAGTGCCTTCTACAAATTAAAATATGTTAAGGGGGCAATGCCGAATAAAAAAACAACTGCTCCGTCAGATAAAACGCATTCCCCACCCACCAAAGTCACCAAATACTAACGTAAATTTCAATCTTCATGGTGTGAAGGGCGTCCAAAGGATTTGACACAAACTTGTGATTCCTCATTGTACTGGAGGTGTACTATAATCTATAAAGTGATGAAAAATGTTCAATTTTGTGTATGTCATTATATTGAAAAAATAAAAGTAAAGTTAAATATTGGCACATTAAAATTTAAGAATAAAAACTCTTAAGTGGTGAATGTTAAATACCAAAAGTTGAGGCCTGTGAAGTTCACAACTGGCCTGTAAATTTTTCCTCTCCGTAGGACAGTCTGGCCTGTAAATTGTGACGGTCTTTCGCCATGTCTGACCCTTGTCACCTCGTTATCTACGTGCAAAAATCGTTTTGTTACGGTCAATTTAGTCTCTATACAGTGTCAAATAAAGTGACACGTGCCAGTTGATCGGCGCCAAAATCCTAGATAGATTGTTTAGTAGAGACCTATTCAATCACTGAGATAGGTGACCTCGCAGTTTCTCGTAACATCTCGCCGCCTGTGATCTTAGCCATCATCACGTGACTACTAAAACAGATGTCATGATATTTACAGAAATGAGGCCTACGAAAAGAAAAAGAAAAGGCGAGGAAGAGTCCGTCGAACAAACAGGTGGACTTGAGACGAAGTTCATAAACACATACATAGGTAGTATTTATTCATTAATGTTTGTAATTATCAAGAAACAACAAGTGTTATCACTAGAAAACAATAAACCTAAATATCATATGGCTTATGCAACTATGAATATTCAGAAAATTAAAATTTCGTTCATTAGCTCAGCTGTTTCAAAGCTTGAGTTATTGTCACCACTTGGTTGTCGTCGTCGTACCAAAAACTTTAATATTGGCCATAACTTTTTTATTCCTGAATGGATTTTGTTAATACTTGCACATATTGATCATTAGGACAGATCCTATGAACAGACATATTACGTGTTGACCTTGACCTTCAGATGGCCTTGATATTGAGCATTATTTTTGCTGTTCAAAACACTTTAATATTGGCGTAAACTTTTTTATTTGTTGATGGATTTTGTTCATACTTGCACACTTTGATCCTTAGGAAAGGACCTTTGAACAGACATATAGCAAAGTGTCCTTGACCTTCAGATGACCTTTATATTGGGCATTGTTTGTGCTGTTCAAAAAACTTTAATATTGGCTATAACTTTTTTATTTGTCGATGGATTTTGTTCATACTTGCACACATTGATCCTTAGGACAAGACCTTTAAACAGACATATTAGGTGTTGACCTTGACCTTCAGATGACCTTAAATATAGAGTACTATTTGCGCTGTTAAAAAACTTTAATATTGGCCATAACCTTTTTTATTTCTTCATGGATTTTGTTCATACTTGCACACATTGATCCTTAGGACAGAACCTTGACAGCCGAGCGCTGGTGTCCTAAGGACACTCTTGTTTTTGAATTTGTTATCTTTTTGGCACATTGCCTAATAAGGTCACTGAGTCTTCAGTCTTGCAATACATTTAAAAGATCTAAATCTTTAGATCTCTAAAGATAAAATCCTGCTCTATTTCAAATCACTTTAGCAAGACGTTTTGGTGCCTTAGTTTCACGTGAGCGATCCATGGACATTATGGTTCTCTTCTATTTGAATAGTTTCAGCTGAATGAAACCGGACTATCATGATCTTGTTGATAAATTAATTTGTTCTTTTTTAGGCTCTGGCGTATTTGCGAAGGCCAACATAGAAAAAGGTGCATTTGTATGTACATACACTGGTGAAATACTCAGTGGAAAGGAAGGGGAGGCACGTTTGAAAGCCAGCAATGGCCCGTGCTACTTGTACTTCTTCAAAGCCAATGGAAAATACTTATGGTAATTACTTTTATCTAACATTTTAATTTCTTGTTTCCTAAGTAACTATACTGTAAGTCTATTATAACGCTGATTGGGGATCTAAGCCACGATCCGCATTATAAACTGACCTTGTTATAAGTTTTTCATCATACATGTATATCTAGACCTAGACGTCATCTTACCATCGCATTTTGAAGACCTTGTTTAACATTCATTATGTTCTTATTTCTAATTATTTTTAGCTCCAATGTTTTAATTTCATGCATTTTATAATTTAAACTTGCATAACGAAAAGAGTGCCGTAAAAATGCAGTATTATTTGTATTTATGATGCGGACAAACTTTTTTGGAAGCCTGCGCATGCCCAGGTAAATTGGTGGGCACTATACATCGAAGTGAAAGCAAGTCTGAATGATGAGCAAATTTCAGTCAACGTGGTAACCATGTAACGGCTGCTACGCATACGTCACATTTATAATTAGAACGGAATTATGACATTTTGATTTAGTGCTGGCAAGTTCGATGGAGGGATGGATGGATGTGTTACATTTTTTTTTGTCCGGACTACTCGTAAACTGCCTGTCCGAATTTTACAAAACTTGCCAGGATTGATCACTACAAAGTCCAGTTATGCATATTGTCAGGAGGTTGACCTGGGGTCGAAGGTCAGGTCACTGTTACTAAAAATAGAATAAACTTCAAACTTAAATAACTGGAAAACTACATGTCTGAATTTGATGAAACTTGGTAGGACTGATCACTACTAAGTTTAGTTGTGCATAATGTCAGGAGGTTGGCTTTGGGTGAAAGGTCAAGTCACTGTTACTAAAAATAGAATAAACTTCAAACTTGAAAACTACTAAATATAATTTGATGAAACTTGGTATACTTATTTTTTAGTGCAATGTAAAGAATATACACAACAACAATGATAGACCTAAGGTCAAAGGTCACTAACCAGGTATTTGAAATAGAAATAAGAGAAACGTTCTTGTCCTGACAAGATCTCCAAAAGCACTTGTCTGAATTTCATGAAAATTGTCATAAACGATAACCACCTAATCTAGTTATGCATATTCTCACATCATTGACCTGGGGGTCAAATTTCAGGTCACTGTTACTGAAAATAGAATAAACTTAAAATTTCAATAACTCGAAAACTAAAAAAGATAAATTTCTGAAACTTCGTATTCTTATAAAGTGCAATGTAATGAATATGAATATGTACAACAACAATGATAGACCTGAGGTCAAGGGTCACTTACCAGTTATTTAAAATAGAAATAAGAGAAACTTGTTTACCGGTCTAGGTCTCCACAACCCTGTGTCAGAATTTGATAAAGCTTGTCAGGTACCATTACCAGCTAGTCTAGTTGTGCATATTGTCACGTCATTGACCTGGGGTCAAAGGTCAGGCCACTGTTACTAAAAAGTGAGTAAACTTACAACTTAAATAACTTAAAAACTAATGAAGGCAATTTAATGAAAGTTTATTTACATATAAAGTGTAATGTTAAGAATATCAACAACAACAAAAATAGATTTTGGGTCCAAAATCACAGACCATATGTATAATTAAGAAGACAAACATGTTTGTTCGAACTAGATCTCCAAAACTCCTCTTTAAGTAAATGAAACTGGCCAGGAACTATCTGCTCCAGTTGTGCATATTGTCAGGTCTTTGATGGGTGGTGAATGATAAGATCATTGTTACCAAAAAAACAAAACAAAAACAAAACAATCTTGACTTTTAACTAATTAAAAGAAAAGAAGACAACCAAATGAAGCTGAGTATATCTATTTAGGGCAATCAAAACATTTTGCACAACATATTTTTTTTTAAGTCAAAATCAGGTCACTGTTACCAGTCTTCTGGAAAGTGGATCAAATTTGCCGATCATCCGGTCTGGCAAGTTAACAGAAACTGCCTGTCCGAAACCAAAGATGCCAGTCCGAAACTTTACAAGGCCAGATGTTGTAAAATAAGTTAATTAGACAGGAATTGCATGTTTTCTTAAATTACTAGTAATTGTTACACAGTTTGTTTATTCTGTACTTCACATTGTAGCACACAATAAGCACTCCTAAACTGTGTTTCGTTAAAAAGATAACAAAATATAAATGAAAACACAAATTTAAGGTCTGCATTTGGTTTCATATAACATGGACGCCATGTCTTATCTTCAGTGATTGACTCAAAAACGCACACAAGAAATGCATCTGTTCAAGCCGGACAACTCTCACAAAGAATTAATGAACACTATGTACAGGAGTTTTTACTTATGCATTATCATGAAAACTGACGGTCAGTCGGACCAGTAGTGGACTTGAAAATGTCGGTCTGGATGAAAAAACACCGGTCATGTCTGAAGGACCGGCAGTTTTCAGGAAGACTGTTACAAAAAAATAGGAAACCATGACACTTCAATCTCTCAAGAAACTACAAAAGATTATGTATTGGAACTTATATAGTATATATATGTAGGGCAAAACAAAGATTATGGCACAAAACTTCTTGTATGACTTGGTATGAAGTTTCTTGGAAGTGGGGGGATATTTTAGGGAAAACAAGCTCTAGTTCCACTTAAAGTTTCCATAGAAAGGAGTTTATTTTTGTGATTAAACATGTTTAAGGGAAAAGAAAATAATTGTAACTATGGAAGAGTCATGACCTTCATTGCATCTAACATATTAAGGCAAAATTTGCAATTGATAAATTTTGTTATGTGAAAAAAACTGCGCTTGGGCGACTTTAAACCCAGTGAAACAAAATAAATAAATCTATTAAATATTTCCTTTTAACAGTGTCGATGGTACAATGAAACAAAATAAATAAATCTATTAAATATTTCCTTTTAACAGTGTCGATGGTACAATGTCATCATGTATAGGGAAGTACATAAATGATGACCACAAGAAGCCCAACTGCAAGGTGGTACTGAAAATACAGGACTTAGCTATCTTCACAATTAGAGACATTGTCCAGGGTGAAGAATTGCGTTACGACTATGGGGACAAGGAGTCTTTTTGGAGAAAGGTAAACGTTTACTTTGTTTGACTAACTGAGGGATAGCAGATTCAACATTTTAATTCAATACATGACAATTGTCTTTAATTTGTTTAGAAAGTCATACATGTATTTGCATGTCTAGTTTTTAACATTTTCCTTATGGAACATAACTAACAGAGCTTCAGATAACTGTTCATTATAAAGAGTCTTCACTCCCTTGAACTAAACTTTAAAGAGTGAAATTCATTTGCAAATATATTATAAAGAGTGAAATCCGTTTCTAAAGAAACTTTTAAAAGTGAAATACCTTTGCAAAAGATGACACTTCTATATTTCAACTTTAAGATACTTTAAGACAGATCCTACTTCAGTTTATTCTTACATTTTCGTCCTTGTGTAGCCATTTTCTCACTACTTAGGTTTTACATTTTTTCAACCCTTTTCAATGTTACTGTCCGATATAAACTGTACTTATAAAAAGGTACACCGTGATTGCAATTTTCAATTGTCAGTGGTGATTTTAAGGTTTTGGACATCATTATAAAGATGACTTGATATTCCTGATTACAAATATTAATAGGAACCTGCTATGTGAACCGTTGGTGCTATTTTGTTTTAGAAAAACCAACAGAGAGAAGTTCTCTATGATCTTCCAAGTATGATGTTGAATTTTGTTCAAAAGTTTTCAAATGTTCAAAAGTTCATTCGTTATGCTTATTATGAGGGCATAAATTTACATATTAGCAAGTTTTAGTGTTTATGATATAGATTATATAAAAAATATTATTTGAAATGATACAAATCTTAAAAAACAAACATTATTACTTTTCTTGTAGGCTCAGGTATTATTGGTACTAATGCACAGATGTCCTTAAATGTTTTATTCAAGAACATCTATATTACAACAAAATTTATGCCCTCTATAAGGACGGTAGTCTTTGTTGACAGTGTTAGAGTTAAAATTTTAAGCCCTAGTTTTCTGTTACTTTAAAGAGGTGTACATGCCAGACCATACATGTTTTACAAGGTTAGCTATAGTGGATGGTGAGCTTATAATGATTAAAGATTGTAAGGTGTGAAAGCATAAAAGTTGACAATTTTGAATATATGTCTCACAGGTTTAAAATTATATCCCCCCTAAGTCAAATGATCCTTGTTAATGCTCAACTGACTATAGTCTGATCTTGAAAACAGCATTGCATAGGAATCAGCAGCGTTTTAAGTTTTGGTTACATTGAACAAAAGAAGGTCATTGTTAGCACCCTGAATGCACCATTTTAGTACGATATTGATGACACTGTTTTAGAAGACATAATCTGTCATATTGGTGAGGAATCCTGGTCTTTAGGTCAAATTTGGCAATATTAAACTACCATAGTTCTCTTTATATGCATTTTGATTGACCTGTCAAAATGAATACATAGATTTAAAGGTCAGTTCACATAGAATATTCAATATTTGGCAATAATCCTGTTTGCCATTTCTATAAATGCCATATTTCTTGCTAATGATGCTAGCATAAAAGTAAAGTTAAAAGTATTAAATATTCAATATGAACTGATCTTTATATGTATTCATATTCACAGGTCAATAAAAATTGTCAATTCTTCCTGCCCAAAATGATATTGTACTATCCTAATTCATATAAACAATTTTGTACATTTTTAGCTCATCTGAGCACAACGTGCTCATGGTGAGCTGTTGGGATACCGAGATGTCCGTCGTTCGTCCGTCGTGCGTCAACAATTGCTTTAAACGACTTCTCCTCCTGAACCGACTAATTTTGATAAAACTTCACAGAAATGACCCCTGGGTGACCCTCTACCACAATAGCTTAACTGGTTTTGTTTGGATGAATAAATAGGTCACGAGACCCCAAAAAGGTTCTGAAAATGCAATCTTTAAAAATCTTCTTGTCATTAACCGTAAGGCCTACATGTAGAGCTTTTATATTTCGTATGTATTATCATCTTGCGATCCTCTACAAAAGTTGCTAAAATTATGCCCCTGGGGTCAAAATTTTCCCCGCACGGGGGTTCACAAATTTACATAGACTTATATGGGGGAATTCTTTAAACAACTTCTCCTCCTGAACCGTCTGACCAATGTTAATTAAACTTCACAGAAATGATCACTGGGTGACCCTCTACCAAAATAGCTACAGTGGTTCCGCTCGGATGAATAAGTAGGTCACTAGGCCCCAAATGGTTTCTGAAATTGCAATCTTAAAAAATCTTCTTGATAATGCATGGTAAAAAAAGACATGTTCCTCAGATGAGCGATATAGGGCCATCATGGCCCTCTTGTTTTGTTAGATTGATTGTGAAAAAAAAACCTGGCTCATCATAGTGCCAAGCCAATTTTCTAAGGTTCTGTTAAATGCATTAACTTAGAATACAGCTTTAGAATTCATCTTGATTAATACTGATATTGATATTGGGGTGTTTCATTTCTGGCAGATGACGATGGGAGTGGTTCTAGAAATGAGCCATCCAGTATTGCCGAAAACGACTCGTCTTCAAGCTCTCCTGGTTCCAAAAGCACCACCAAAGGCCAAAGCGTCAGAGGTGGGTCTGATTATGATAATAAATGAGGTCATAGACCACGATAATTCGGCCTCATGAGCTGGCTTTGCAGACCTTCAAGACATTTCTGGTCATTATTTCCTCCATGTCTTTGATTCATATTTTTGTTACCTTTACAATAGACTATGGATACCTCTGTCTGTATGTGTTCAGTTGAGTACATAGCATTCTACTGTGTGTGTGTGTGCCTTGTACCTCACAGCGTTTTAACATTTCCAGATGTCAATCCTTATACATTGCATATACCTTACAACATTGTGTTTGTTAACCAGGGTCTCTGGCTGCTGTGGGTTCGAGTCCCACTGAATACAGAAAATCATGTAAAAATGTAGGGTATATGCTTACTTAAGATGGTAGTGATATAGCACTACTGGTATTCCCAGAAACAGTGGTAATGTAAATAGCGTGTCTGTATATCCGTGAAATGCAGTGCAAGAGGTAAAAACAAAATGAAAGGCCAATACAAATACTTTGTCACAGTTGACAGAGAGTGCTTTATTTCATACAGATAATGATGATGATGATGACAAAGCAGCTGGCTTTGAACCTTCCAGTTCTAACAGTGTGGAAAAGGACTCATCTACACGCACATCTGGTTTCAAGAACAGACAAGAAAGGGCAAGCTTAAGGGGTAAGACTGGTATTGTAATAAATGATCAGCTCTCTTTGGGTTGTTGTGGAGATTTGTTTGTCACCTCTTACCAACTTACTTAAAGTTTTACATTTTGGTGAATACTTCTATCTGTATGCACTGTGTTTCTAGTGTGTGTGTGACTCGTACCTCACAATGTCTGTACAGTAAATGTTATATTACACCTTTGTATTGCATTAATGCACTTTTTGACCACAATAACTAAATGCTGTGGGTTTGAACCCTACTGAGGCCGTACAACCAGTCGGTGGCTTCTGAGGAGGTGGTTACTTCAGTTATGACTTATGAATGATAATTTTGTGAACTGCTTGATTTAAAAAAATGAATAACTTTTTGCAGGAGCAAAACCCAATTAATGAAAGATAAAATACATTAACATGGGATGTTTCTTTTCTTGCAGATGACGATTGGAGTGATTCTAGAAATGAGCCATCCAGTATTGCTGAAAACGACTCCTCTTCAAGCTCTTCTGGTTCCAAAATGAGCACCAAGGGCCAAAGCGTCAGTGGTGGGTCTGATTATTATAATAAATGAGCTCATAGACCATGATAATTCGGCCTGATAAGCTGGCTTTGCAGACCTTCAAGACATTTCTGGTCATTATTTCCTCCATGTCGTTGATTCATATTTTTGTTACCTTTACAATAGACTATGGATACCTCTGTCTGTATGTGTTCAGTTGAGTACATAGCATTCTATTGTGTGTGTGTGTGCCGTGTACCTCACAGCGTTTTAACATTTCCAAATGTCAATCCTTATACATTGCATATTCCTTACAGCATTGTGTTTGTTAACCAGGGTCTCTGGCTGCTGTGGGTTCAAGTCCTACTGAATACAGAAAATCATGTAAAAATGTAGGGTATATGCTTACTTAAGATGGTAGTGATGTAGCACTACTGGTTTTCCCAGAAACAGTTGTAATGTAAATAGCGTGTCTGTATATCCATGAAATGCAGTGCAAGAGGTAAAAACAAAATGAAAGGCCAATACAAATACTTTGTCACAGTTGACAGAGAGTGCTTTATTTCATACAGATAATGATGATGATGATGACGAAGAAGCTGGCTTTGAACCTTCCTGTTCTAACAGTGCGGAAAAGGACTCATCTACACGCACATCTGGTTTCAAGAACAGACAAGAAAGGGCAAGCTTAAGGGGTAAGACTGGTATTGTAATAAATGATCAGCTCTCTTTGGGTTGTTGTGGAGATTTGTTTGTCACCTCTTACCAACTTACTTAAAGTTTTACATTTTGGTGAATACCTCTATCTGTATGCACTGTGTTTCTAGTGTGTGTGTGACTCGTACCTCACAATGTCTGTACAGTAAATGTTATATTACACCTTTGTATTGCATTAATGCACTTTTTGACCACAATAACTAAATGCTGTGGGTTTGAACCCTACTGAGGCCGTACAACCAGTCGGTGGCTTCTGAGGAGGTGGTTACTTCAGTTATGACTTATGAATGATAATTTTGTGAACTGCTTGATTTAAAAAAATGAATAACTGTTTGCAGGAGCAAAACCCAATTAATGAAAGATAAAATACATTAACATGGGATGTTTCTTTTCTTGCAGATGACGATTTGAGTGATTCTAGAAATGAGCCATCCAGCATTGCTGAAAACGACTCCTCTTCAAGCTCTTCTGGTTCCAAAATGAGCACCAAAGGCCAAAGCGTCAGAGGTGGGTCTGATTATGATAATAAATGAGGTCATAGACCATGATAATTCGGCCTGATGAGCTGGCTTTGCAGACCTTCAAGACATTTCTGGTCATTATTTCCTCCATGTCGTTGATTCATATTTTTGTTACCTTTACAATAGACTATGGATACCTCTGTCTGTATGTGTTCAGTTGAGTACATAGCATTCTACTGTGTGTGTGTGTGTGCCGTGTACCTCACAGCGTTTTAACATTTCCAAATGTCAATCCTTATACATTGCATATTCCTTACAGCATTGTGTTTGTTAACCAGGGTCTCTGGCTGCTGTGGGTTCAAGTCCTACTGAATACAGAAAATCATGTAAAAATGTAGGGTATATGCTTACTTAAGATGGTAGTGATATAGCACTACTGGTTTTCCCAGAAACAGTGGTAATGTCAATAGCGTGTCTGTATATCCGTGAAATGCAGTGCAAGAGGTAAAAACCAAATGAAAGGCCAATACAAATACTTTGTCACAGTTGACAGAGAGTGCTTTATTTCATACAGATAATGATGATGATGATGACAAAGCAGCTGGCTTTGAACCTTCCAGTTCTAACAGTGCGGAAAAGGACTCATCTACACGCACATCTGGTTTCAAGAACAGACAAGAAAGGGCAAGCTTAAGGGGTAAGACTGGTATTGTAATAAATGATCAGCTGTCTTTGGGTTGTTGTGGAGATTTGTTTGTCACCTCTTACCAACTTACTTAAAGTTTTACATTTTGGTGAATACCTCTATCTGTATGCACTGTGTTTCTAGTGTGTGTGTGACTCGTACCTCACAATGTCTGTACAGTAAATGTTATATTACACCTTTGTATTGCATTAATGCACTTTTTGACCACAATAACTAAATGCTGTGGGTTTGAACCCTACTGAGGCCGTACAACCAGTCAGTGGCTTCTCAGGAGGTGGTTACTTCAGTTATGACTTATGAATGATAATTTTGTGAACTGCTTGATTTAAAAAAATGAATAACTGTTTGCAGGAGCAAAACCCAATTAATGAAAGATAAAATACATTAACATGGGATGTTTCTTTTCTTGCAGATGACGATTGGAGTGATTCTAGAAATGAGCCATCCAGTATTGCTGAAAACGACTCCTCTTCAAGCTCTTCTGGTTCCAAAATGAGCACCAAGGGCCACAGCGTCAGTGGTGAGTCTGATTATTATAATAAATGAGCTCATAGACCATGATAATTCGGCCTGATGAGCTGGCTTTGCAGACCTTCAAGACATTTCTGGTCATTATTTCCTCCATGTCGTTGATTCATATTTTTGTTACCTTTACAATAGACTATGGATACCTCTGTCTGTATGTGTTCAGTTGAGTACATAGCATTCTACTGTGTGTGTGTGTGCCGTGTACCTCACAGCGTTTTAACATTTCCAAATGTCAATCCTTATACATTGCATATTCCTTACATCATTGTGTTTGTTAACCAGGGTCTCTGGCTGCTGTGGGTTCAAGTCCTACTGAATACAGAAAATCATGTAAAAATGTAGGGTATATGCTTACTTAAGATGGTAGTGATATAGCACTACTGGTTTTCCCAGAAACAGTGGTAATGTAAATAGCGTGTCTGTATATCCGTGAAATGCAGTGCAAGAGGTAAAAACAAAATGAAAGGCCAATACAAATACTTTGTCACAGTTGACAGAGAGTGCTTTATTTCATACAGATAATGATGATGATGATGACGAAGAAGCTGGCTTTGAACCTTCCAGTTCTAACAGTGCGGAAAAGGACTCATCTACACGCACATCTGGTTTCAAGAACAGACAAGAAAGGGCAAGCTTAAGGGGTAAGACTGGTATTGTAATAAATGATCAGCTCTCTTTGGGTTGTTGTGGAGATTTGTTTGTCACCTCTTACCAACTTACTTAAAGTTTTACATTTTGGTGAATACCTCTATCTGTATGCGCTGTGTTTCTAGTGTGTGTGTGACTCGTACCTCACAATGTCTGTACAGTAAATGTTATATTACACCTTTGTATTGCATTAATGCACTTTTTGACCACAATAACTAAATGCTGTGGGTTTGAACCCTACTGAGGCCGTACAACCAGTCGGTGGTTTCTGAGGAGGTGGTTACTTCAGTTATGACTTATGAATGATAATTTTGTGAACTGCTTGATTTAAAAAAATGAATAACTGTTTGCAGGAGCAAAACCCAATTAATGAAAGATAAAATACATTAACATGGGATGTTTCTTTTCTTGCAGATGACGATTTGAGTGATTCTATAAATGAGCCATCCAGTATTGCTGAAAACGACTCCTCTTCAAGCTCTTCTGGTTCCAAAATGAGCACCAAGGGCCAAAGCGTCAGTGGTGAGTCTGATTATTATGATAAATGAGCTCTTAGACCATGATAATTCGGCCTGATGAGCTGGCTTTGCAGACCTTCAAGACATTTCTGGTCATTATTTCCTCCATGTCGTTGATTCATATTTTTGTTACCTTTACAATAGACTATGGATACCTCTGTCTGTATGTGTTCAGTTGAGTACATAGCATTCTATTGTGTGTGTGTGTGCCGTGTACCTCACAGCGTTTTAACATTTCCAAATGTCAATCCTTATACATTGCATATTCCTTACATCATTGTGTTTGTTAACCAGGGTCTCTGGCTGCTGTGGGTTCAAGTCCTACTGAATACAGAAAATCATGTAAAAATGTAGGGTATATGCTTACTTAAGATGGTAGTGATGTAGCACTACTGGTTTTCCCAGAAACAGTTGTAATGTAAATAGCGTGTCTGTATATCCATGAAATGCAGTGCAAGAGGTAAAAACAAAATGAAAGGCCAATACAAATACTTTGTCACAGTTGACAGAGAGTGCTTTATTTCATACAGATAATGATGATGATGATGACGAAGAAGCTGGCTTTGAACCTTCCTGTTCTAACAGTGCGGAAAAGGACTCATCTACACGCACATCTGGTTTCAAGAACAGACAAGAAAGGGCAAGCTTAAGGGGTAAGACTGGTATTGTAATAAATGATCAGCTCTCTTTGGGTTGTTGTGGAGATTTGTTTGTCACCTCTTACCAACTTACTTAAAGTTTTACATTTTGGTGAATACCTCTATCTGTATGCACTGTGTTTCTAGTGTGTGTGTGACTCGTACCTCACAATGTCTGTACAGTAAATGTTATATTACACCTTTGTATTGCATTAATGCACTTTTTGACCACAATAACTAAATGCTGTGGGTTTGAACCCTACTGAGGCCGTACAACCAGTCGGTGGCTTCTGAGGAGGTGGTTACTTCAGTTATGACTTATGAATGATAATTTTGTGAACTGCTTGATTTAAAAAAATGAATAACTGTTTGCAGGAGCAAAACCCAATTAATGAAAGATAAAATACATTAACATGGGATGTTTCTTTTCTTGCAGATGACGATTTGAGTGATTCTAGAAATGAGCCATCCAGCATTGCTGAAAACGACTCCTCTTCAAGCTCTTCTGGTTCCAAAATGAGCACCAAAGGCCAAAGCGTCAGAGGTGGGTCTGATTATGATAATAAATGAGGTCATAGACCATGATAATTCGGCCTGATGAGCTGGCTTTGCAGACCTTCAAGACATTTCTGGTCATTATTTCCTCCATGTCGTTGATTCATATTTTTGTTACCTTTACAATAGACTATGGATACCTCTGTCTGTATGTGTTCAGTTGAGTACATAGCATTCTACTGTGTGTGTGTGTGTGCCGTGTACCTCACAGCGTTTTAACATTTCCAAATGTCAATCCTTATACATTGCATATTCCTTACAGCATTGTGTTTGTTAACCAGGGTCTCTGGCTGCTGTGGGTTCAAGTCCTACTGAATACAGAAAATCATGTAAAAATGTAGGGTATATGCTTACTTAAGATGGTAGTGATATAGCACTACTGGTTTTCCCAGAAACAGTGGTAATGTCAATAGCGTGTCTGTATATCCGTGAAATGCAGTGCAAGAGGTAAAAACAAAATGAAAGGCCAATACAAATACTTTGTCACAGTTGACAGAGAGTGCTTTATTTCATACAGATAATGATGATGATGATGACAAAGCAGCTGGCTTTGAACCTTCCAGTTCTAACAGTGCGGAAAAGGACTCATCTACACGCACATCTGGTTTCAAGAACAGACAAGAAAGGGCAAGCTTAAGGGGTAAGACTGGTATTGTAATAAATGATCAGCTGTCTTTGGGTTGTTGTGGAGATTTGTTTGTCACCTCTTACCAACTTACTTAAAGTTTTACATTTTGGTGAATACCTCTATCTGTATGCACTGTGTTTCTAGTGTGTGTGTGACTCGTACCTCACAATGTCTGTACAGTAAATGTTATATTACACCTTTGTATTGCATTAATGCACTTTTTGACCACAATAACTAAATGCTGTGGGTTTGAACCCTACTGAGGCCGTACAACCAGTCAGTGGCTTCTCAGGAGGTGGTTACTTCAGTTATGACTTATGAATGATAATTTTGTGAACTGCTTGATTTAAAAAAATGAATAACTGTTTGCAGGAGCAAAACCCAATTAATGAAAGATAAAATACATTAACATGGGATGTTTCTTTTCTTGCAGATGACGATTGGAGTGATTCTAGAAATGAGCCATCCAGTATTGCTGAAAACGACTCCTCTTCAAGCTCTTCTGGTTCCAAAATGAGCACCAAGGGCCACAGCGTCAGTGGTGAGTCTGATTATTATAATAAATGAGCTCATAGACCATGATAATTCGGCCTGATGAGCTGGCTTTGCAGACCTTCAAGACATTTCTGGTCATTATTTCCTCCATGTCGTTGATTCATATTTTTGTTACCTTTACAATAGACTATGGATACCTCTGTCTGTATGTGTTCAGTTGAGTACATAGCATTCTACTGTGTGTGTGTGTGCCGTGTACCTCACAGCGTTTTAACATTTCCAAATGTCAATCCTTATACATTGCATATTCCTTACATCATTGTGTTTGTTAACCAGGGTCTCTGGCTGCTGTGGGTTCAAGTCCTACTGAATACAGAAAATCATGTAAAAATGTAGGGTATATGCTTACTTAAGATGGTAGTGATATAGCACTACTGGTTTTCCCAGAAACAGTGGTAATGTAAATAGCGTGTCTGTATATCCGTGAAATGCAGTGCAAGAGGTAAAAACAAAATGAAAGGCCAATACAAATACTTTGTCACAGTTGACAGAGAGTGCTTTATTTCATACAGATAATGATGATGATGATGACGAAGAAGCTGGCTTTGAACCTTCCAGTTCTAACAGTGCGGAAAAGGACTCATCTACACGCACATCTGGTTTCAAGAACAGACAAGAAAGGGCAAGCTTAAGGGGTAAGACTGGTATTGTAATAAATGATCAGCTCTCTTTGGGTTGTTGTGGAGATTTGTTTGTCACCTCTTACCAACTTACTTAAAGTTTTACATTTTGGTGAATACCTCTATCTGTATGCGCTGTGTTTCTAGTGTGTGTGTGACTCGTACCTCACAATGTCTGTACAGTAAATGTTATATTACACCTTTGTATTGCATTAATGCACTTTTTGACCACAATAACTAAATGCTGTGGGTTTGAACCCTACTGAGGCCGTACAACCAGTCGGTGGTTTCTGAGGAGGTGGTTACTTCAGTTATGACTTATGAATGATAATTTTGTGAACTGCTTGATTTAAAAAAATGAATAACTGTTTGCAGGAGCAAAACCCAATTAATGAAAGATAAAATACATTAACATGGGATGTTTCTTTTCTTGCAGATGACGATTTGAGTGATTCTATAAATGAGCCATCCAGTATTGCTGAAAACGACTCCTCTTCAAGCTCTTCTGGTTCCAAAATGAGCACCAAGGGCCAAAGCGTCAGTGGTGAGTCTGATTATTATGATAAATGAGCTCTTAGACCATGATAATTCGGCCTGATGAGCTGGCTTTGCAGACCTTCAAGACATTTCTGGTCATTATTTCCTCCATGTCGTTGATTCATATTTTTGTTACCTTTACAATAGACTATGGATACCTCTGTCTGTATGTGTTCAGTTGAGTACATAGCATTCTACTGTGTGTGTGTGTGCCGTGTACCTCACAGCGTTTTAACATTTCCAAATGTCAATCCTTATACATTGCATATTCCTTACAGCATTGTGTTTGTTAACCAGGGTCTCTGGCTGCTGTGGGTTCAAGTCCTACTGAATACAGAAAATCATGTAAAAATGTAGGGTATATGCTTACTTAAGATGGTAGTGATATAGCACTACTGGTTTTCCCAGAAACAGTGGTAATGTAAATAGCGTGTCTGTATATCCGTGAAATGCAGTGCAAGAGGTAAAAACAAAATGAAAGGCCAATACAAATACTTTGTCACAGTTGACAGAGAGTGCTTTATTTCATACAGATAATGATGATGATGATGACGAAGAAGCTGGCTTTGAACCTTCCAGTTCTAACAGTGCGGAAAAGGACTCATCTACACGCACATCTGGTTTTAAGAACAGACAAGAAAGGGCAAGCTTAAGGGGTAAGACTGGTATTATAATAAATGATCAGCTCTCTTTCGTTGTTGTGGAGATTTGTTTGTCACCCCTTACCAACTTACTTAAAGTTTTACATTGTGGTGAATACCTCTATCTGTATGTACTGTGTTTCTAGTGTGTGTGTGACTCGTACCTCACAATGTCTGTACAGTAAATGTTATATTACACCTTTGTATTGCATTAATGCACTTTTTGACCACAATAACTAAATGCTGTGGGTTTGAACCCTACTGAGGCCGTACAACCAGTCGGTGTCCTCTGAAGAGGTGGTTAGTTAGGTTATGACCTATGAATGATAATTTTGTGAACTGCTTGATTTAAAAAAATAAAAAACTGTTTGGAGGTGCAAAACCCAATTAATGAAAGATAAAATACATTAACATGGGATGTTTCTTTTCTGGCAGATGACGATGGGAATGATTCTGGAAATGAGCCATCCAGTGTTGCCGAAAACGTCTCGTCTTCAAGCTCTCCTGGTTCCAAAAGCACCACCAAAGGCCAAAGCGTCAGAGGTGGGTCTGACTATTATAATAAATGAGGTCATAGACCATGATAATTCGGCCTGATGAGCTGGCTTTGCAGACCTTCAATACATTTCTGGTCATTATTTCCTCCATGTCGTTGATTCATATTTTTGTTACCTTTACAATAGACTATGGATACCTCTGTCTGTATGTGTTCAGTTGAGTACATAGCATTCTACTGTGTGTGTGTGTGCCTTGTACCTCACAGCGTTTTAACATTTCCAGATGTCAATCCTTATACATTGCATATACCTTACAACATTGTGTTTGTTAACCAGGGTCTCTGGCTGCTGTGGGTTCGAGTCCCACTGAATACAGAAAATCATGTAAAAATGTAGGGTATATGCTTACTTAAGATGGTAGTGATATAGCACTACTGGTTTTCCCAGAAACAGTGGTAATGTAAATAGCGTGTCTGTATATCCGTGAAATGCAGTGCAAGAGGTAAAAACAAAATGAAAGGCCAATACAAATACTTTGTAACAGTTGACAGAAAGTGCTTTATTTCATACAGATAATGATGATGATGATGACGAAGAAGCTGGCTTTGAACCTTCCAGTTCTAACAGTGCGGAAAAGGACTCATCTACACGCACATCTGGTTTCAAGAACAAACAAGAAAGAGCAAGCTTATGGGGTAAGGCTGGCATTATAATAACTGATTAAACAGACATGCCTTTTAAATTCTTATCCCCCCCCCCACAAAATGTGTTTGAAGGCTTTACTAAAATCAGTGTGTCCATTTATCGGTCTGTCACCAACCACATTTATGTTGGTCTCTTAAAAATTTTTTGTGGAAAAGCAGCATGTGGTGGTTTTTACTCTACAAAAGCTATAGTCTAATTTAGTCCATGTTATGTGCTTTGCTTAATTTTGATGGATACCTCTATCTGTATGTACTGTGTTGATTGGAGTAAGATTCTAGTGTGTGTTTTGCGTCGTACCTCACTGTGTCTGTACAGTCAATGCTATATTACACCTTTGTATTGCATTAATGCACAATAACTAAATGCTGTGGGTTTGAATCCTACTGGAATGGTAGAATCTTGCAAGTTAGAAAGCAGAAAGTTTTTATCCGTGTTAAAATACCGTTTGGTTTTGTAAACATACATACAAATATTTGCTTGATACATGGTTCATTGTAAATGTTTGTTGATTTTCAGAATCAGATGTCAGCGAGACAGAGAGCTTAGATGACACTGATAATGACCCAGACTTCAGTTTAGAATCCAATTATGTGTCCGACTCCTCATCTGATACATCTGAAGTAATTCCACAGACAGTTTTTCCAGCGCTCGCTATGGAAAAAAAATCAAGTATAAGTGTAAAACTACCATCTAATAAACAAAAAACTGTGTATAGGTCACATAATGAGGTTTCTTCAACCACAGATGGTGCTTCAAACAGAAATACAAAGATTACAGTCCAGACAAGTAATAATGAAAATGGGAGAAAGTGGGATAAAACACAATACTGTCTTTTCTGTGAGAAAGGTTACACAAACATAAGAAAGCATTACTTAAAATCACACAAAACTGAAACAGAAGTTCAGAAAATATTACGTATGCCCATGAAATCCAAGGAACGAACTGCAGAACTGACCCGCTTAAGGAATGCTGGAAACTACAAACATAATGTGAGTGTTTTGAAAGAGGAAAGCGGTGAATTTGTCGTTGTTGCAAGACAATCACATGACACAAAACCAGAGGATTATCTCCCATGTGATGACTGCTTGGGTTTTTTCCTAAGAGAAGGTCTTTGGAGGCACAAGCAGGTGTGCCCACTTCGCACAGGGAAACAGAAGTCCAGGAGAGTCCAAGCAGATGCAGCCCTACTCTTGCCTGCTTCCAACACAATACATGCAGGACTGAAAGAGAATGTTTTTGGCAAAATGGTAAGGGATGAAGTAACCACTGCTGCACGTAATGATACGATTATACTGAAAGTTGGTGAGAAACTATATCAGAAACACGGACATTTGACCCACCTCTATTCCCACATTAGTCAAAAAATGAGAGAACTTGGGCGGTTTTTAATATGCTCAAAAACCCAATTGTTTAAATGACATACTTCGCCCAGAGAAGTTTCCATTGGCAGTTCAGTCCACCAAGGTTTTGTGCGAGTTCAATGAAGTGACAAATAGTTACAAAAATCCTTCTTTAGCTCTTAAGATAGGGCACCTGCTGAAAAAATGTGCAAAAGTGGCAAAATCCGAAGCCCTGATTAATGGCGATGTTGAGCGAGGAAGCAGAGCAGACAATTTCTTGACACTCTGTGAGGACGAATGGACCGATGAAATTTCAAGTTCTGCTCTTCAAACACTGACAAGAAACAAGATGAACAAAGGTCACTTGTTGCCATTATCAGAGGACATCATGCGACTCAAGACATTCCTAGACCAGAAAATAGAGTCCTTATTGGAAACCCTTCATGAGCGTTTTGACAAAGCTGAATGGGAATTGCTTAATCAGATTACCTTGGCCCAGCTTGTAATGTTTAATCGTAGGCGTGGTGGAGAAACTCAAAGAATGCTGGTAGATGCTTACAGTTCACGAATGCAGAACAAAGATTGTCCGCAAGAAGTTACAGAAGCTCTAAGTGCAACTGAAAGAATCCTTCTGAACACATTGTCAAGAGTGGAAATCAGGGGTAAAAGGGGGCGCACTGTTCCAGTTCTACTGACACAGAAGGCACAGAGGTGCATTGAACTTCTTTTGAAATGGAGAGATACAGCAGGTGTTGCCAAAGATAATGGATATGTGTTTCCCAAGCCTAACTATGGTTCTTTAGAAACACTGAGGAGCGCTGATGTCTTGAGGACTTTTTCAAAGGCAGCAGGTTTGACCAATCCAGAACTGATTACAAGCACGAGACTTCGAAAGCATGTAGCCACAGTTGCACAGGTTTTAAGTTTGAAAAAGAATGATCTGGACATTATGGCAAGCTTTTTGGGCCATGACATAACAGTACACCGATCGTTTTATCGCCTTCCTCAGGAAACTCTACAGGTGGCTAGAATGGGACGCCTTCTGACAGCATTGAACAATGGCACAGTTGGACAGTACAGCGGAAAGTCATTAGACGAAATTCCTTTGGACGAGAGTAAGTAATGTATGGTATGATATGCTTCAAAATCTTGCTTGGGCCTTAAACCAATGTCCATGCCAAGTTAGAGCTCTGGTTAGCGCCCCACATGAGTATCATGCCGAAGCCCTATAGTAATCACATCGTCCGTCCGAACGTCTCTCCGTCTGTCCACACTTTTTGTGCTGCTATAACTCTAATAGTTTTTTACCTAGGACTTTTAAACTTGGTGTATTCGTAGTATACCATGTGAGGAAAAGACCTATAGTTTTTGGGGTCAAAGGTCAAGGTCACGGTTGAGTTTTATGTTTTTCTTTGTGCTGCATTATCTCTAATAGTTTTTTTACCTATGAATTTCAAACTATGTGTATTGGTAGTATATCATGGGAGGAAAAACACCTATAGTTTGGGGGGTCACTAGGTCAAAGGTTAAGGTCATGGTCGATAGTTTTTTTTTGTGCTTCAATATCTCAAATAATTTTAGACGTACGCATTTCAGACTTTGTGTATTGGTAGTATATCATGAGAGGAAAACACCTATAGTTTTTGGGGTCACTAGGTCAAAGGTCATGGTTGAGATTTATATGTTTAACTTTGTACTGCAATATCTCAAATAGTTTTTGACCTACTAATTTCAAACTTTGTGTATTGGTAGTATACCATATATATTGGTGCTTCAGGGCCCTCCCTGACTGGTCAGTGTTCTAGTTCCCTTTCATAGTGTGGTTGCCTGTTCAGTATTGTTGTACATCTTGCATGTACAACCGTGAATATTTTGTATATAAATTTATATATTCCAATGATGGTGTGTCTCGTATAGTGGGAGTTAAGGTATGACCCCCTTACTAATTTAAAAATGCATTGGAAAATGTTAAAACATCTAAGGTATATGTTTATTTGTTCAGGTCAAAACTAATAAACATGAATCAATATGAAAAACATAACAGTTAATTATATGCAGTTTATAGATCAATCATATATAGGCATTATGTGTGGAAAGCTGAACACCAAATCAGCATTCATGACTTGCTTGAATTTTTGGTATTTTACATGCTTTTAATGCTATTTGTCACATTCACTTGTAACTTGTTCAAAAACAAGAATTATTTCTTCAAACCAGCTTTTGAAGGAGGTTGTCCAGAAGGACCAGCTTCAAACTTTGCTTTACTGATTTGAGATTTTCACTTGCTTGAATAGAAATTTAATATTAATCAAGACTTTGGTTTACTGATTGAGATTTTCACTTGCTCAAATAAAAATTTAATATAAATCAAGATGAAACCTACGAATATGTGTAAAATAAAGACCAATAATGGGATGGGTTTTAGATTTTTACTGACATAATTTCCTGGTTATGTGAAAGTGTCATTAATTTTTATTAATTCCAGTCAAAATGTAGAACAAAAAAAAACATATGATAAGCTTTAGTCACCTCAAATTTTGCACATGCTGCGCAAAATATTGCACCTTGGCCGCCATCATACCTTAAGTTAACCCCAAAAAGGCATTTAGTCTCTGGCAGGAAACCATGTTTTCTTTTTAGCTCATCACCGGTACTTGTTTCGTGGTTAATCATAAAGACTAGGGTTTGTTGTTTTTTTTGCCCAATCGTACAACTAGTAAAGATAACTTTTGAGTTGCCACAGGCTATTGGACGACCGTTAAACCCTACAAAAAGGCTTTAAATGGAGTAAAGAATGTTAATATCTTGATTTGTGGCTTTACCTGAGTTTGTGTTTTAAAGGTGTCTAATAAATGCTTGGTTAAGTCACAAAAACATTAGCTCAGCAGTTTTGAAAGAAAACTTGAGCTATTGTAACCTTCCTCGTAACTTCCTCAAAAACTTTATAAAGACATATGTCACAAGTCAACATGAAACTTCATAGTTGGATACATCTTAATAAATGACAAAATAACTTTAACTTTGTTATTTATATCTGACTTCTTCCCCTTTTTCAAACATAACATTTTGTATTCAAGCTGAGAAAATAGTCTTGCGTTAGCACCGTTGTGTGGTTCTGTTGTTGTTTTCTCGTAAATTTCAACAATAGATGTATACTGTGGCATCATCTCATCACCATAATTTCTTTTACAGCTGCAGAGTTAAGCAGTGACGAGGAAATGGAGGAGGAGGAGAATGGAAATGATGATCAAGAGAATGAAGTAGAAGGTATTCAGATAAATAAGTTTTTTTACTGGAACCATTCATAAAATGTGCTATCTAAAACATTGGCCAGTAAAACCTTTTTATACTTTGTCTACTTCTTTAGGCTTTATTATGTGCTCTATAAACAACTTATGCGACAGCTGGCTAGTTTTTATGCTCCCGAATGATTTCATTCGGGGGAGCATATAGTCGTCGCGTTGTCAGTACGTCCGTCCATCTGTCTCGTTTTCATGTCTGGGCCATAACTTTGTTATTTAAAGTCGGATTTTGAAATAACTTGGCAGATTTGTTCACCGCAATGAGACAATGTGTCATGACCTTGACCTTGCCTCATATCAAAGGTCAAGGTCACAGTTGACATTTTAAGGTCTTTTTACTTGTATTTGTGTCCTGGCTGTAACCTCCTTACGCATGTAAGGATTTCAAATTAACTTTGTATAAATGAGCATCATAGATGGACGATGTGTCATGAACAAAATACGGGTCTCTTTGGTTAAGGTCAAGGTCACAATTGGGGATTCAAACTTCGGCAATTTTCATATGAGCATATTGGTGTGTCCGGGCCATACCTTTGTTATCTAAAGTTGGATTTTGAAATAACTTGACACATTTGTTCACCACAATAAGATGTTGTGTCATGACCTTGACATTGCCTCATATCTCAAAGGTCAAGGTCACAGTTGGCATTTAAAGTAATTTCACTAATATTAGACCTAACTTATTTGAAGTCAGCTTGTTTGGACTGTACATTTACATGTACACGTACATATTATTACATTGAAAATATGTGTCATGACCTTGAGTTAGACCCAAAGGTTAAGGTAACAGTTGGCAACAATGATTTCCTATGATATAACTTGGTCATTGTTGCAACATTATGACCGATTTGGGGAGCATCTATCAGTTCTACTGATATCCTTGTTATAAAATAGTTCCAGTAAGAAGTACATTGTTTTTTAAATTAACATCTTTTAGATCCTGAATCTTCTGACACAGACCATCTGACATTCAGACAACCACAGGCAAAACCTGGTCCGTCCGCAACTGTGACCATATCGGGTCAACCCAGTAAGTAGGCTTTGTTTTATCACCAAAAAGGTATTCCTAAAAGTCACAGTATAATGTTTTTGTTTAAATATTCATTATGAATGTACAATTAACACAGCAATTGAAATGGTAATTAAACATGGTTCATAAAAATAACAGTTAAGCTAACTCTACTTTGACACAATTTAACATTGCCAAGAAGCTTCATAGGCATTCCTGGCTTATCTTTAACTCGTTATCTCAGCTGGTTTCAAAGAAAACTAGAAATTGTGATCACTGCATTGTGCAAAAACTTAAATCTTGCTCATAACTCAAAAACTGTAAGACATATCAACATGAAACTTAATAAATGGATACATCTGAATGTGTGGACAGTTATTACTAAGTAACCATTACTCAAGATATCCTGTTATAGTAAACATACATTTGTCTTGGAGATGTCTTCAAGATAACTGAGAAAATAGTCAAGTGATGGCTCTTCGGATCTTTCGTTTCAATAGAAATTCACATTCTGCATAGTTTATTATGCAACATTTTATTTGATTAATTACTAGCAGCATTTAAAATCATAAGTTTACCTTAAATCATGGTTCATTTTCTGAAACAGTGTTGATATGAACTTTTTTATAATTAATTATATTTCTGAGATGCTTGTTGCTGGTCATCATGGAACAGAATAGGCAATTGAATATAGCTTGATTACTTTTTCAGAAAGGCTACAGAAACTCAGTGAAGAACAGAGTCGTCTACTGAAGTCACTGTTCAAAACCAATATCGCTTTGAGAAAGGAACTTCGGCGTGAAGACTGTGAAAAAGTGATAAATAAATATGAAGTTCTAAGCAGATTGTCATGGCAAAAAATAAAGAACACCATTCATAACTGGATTACTTGTGAAAAGCGAAAAACAAAAAAGTTGTTATAGACTTGTATACTGTTAATAGGTATACAATGAACAGTATTACAGTAATGTACTAGATAAAGGTAGTGTGTTTTAATGCTAACTACGTGACGTGAAATTGTATGGTTGTCAGACGAAGAACAATAATTGTTTTGTCAGTCCGACGTAGCGTAGTGGTTAGTGCACTGGGCCACAATTCAGAGGTTCAAGATTCGATCTCTAATTTGGCTGTATTCAAACATTGTGATTCAAGTGGAATTGCTGCTAGCCTCTGAATGTGCATATGCACACTCTGCTTTATCATATGTGCTATTATTTACTTATGACAATTGTTTATTCCACTTATGTCTTCGATTGTACACATGGTGTTCTAAAGCATGTATACAGCATGCAGCCAGCTTTTTTTCTAGGGGTTAGCACATGTGCTTTGACATTTAAGTTATAAATGGTTGTAAACTTTTGGTCAATAGTCAAAGTTAAATATAAGCATTTCAGTTTTATGTATTTCATAACTGAAATGCTTCTTTCTCTTCATTTTGCGTACAAGAAAAATGTGTAATTTGTTAAATTTATAAAATAATAGATATTTCTCCATGGGTTCTTGTAGAATAAACCTTAGTTCGGAGTTAAGATGCAAACCGAATTGACCACGAAGTTTGATAGGCCTGAGTGGTAAATTGTTCGCATCTTAATGACGAACCGTGGTATATTCTGCAACAATTCACGGAACAAATATCTATTATTTTCATTCTAACATGACTTCCTAACAGAAAAAAATTGTGCAACAAAATATTTAAACAATTAAACTGTCATTGGGGTGTTTACGTTCTATCACAGTACCTGGCCCACCTTCAATAAAACTATAGCGCAGTGCATACGTGAAGAACTGGCTCGACTGAACATAAAACTCCATGTGTTTTTCCTGCGTCATATACTGCATATTCCCTATGTTTATTTGCAAATTACATAGTGATATCGTATAAACCTGTTTAAACAATGTTCAACCTTCTTTATCCGGCAGTTCTTAGACCATGTTGTTGTTAGCAAGTAACACTGTACAACAAGGTCTCTTTTTTTCTCCATTCTCAATAAAAATGTTTTAATGACTTTGAAATAGTTTATGAGTTGCTAAATCCCTTGAAAACTTTTGACCATTTTCTGTATAAATAGATCATACTTGCACAATTGTTATTATGTTTTCTTGATGGTTAAGGCATTGTGACATGTATGAAGATTTCTTGCTTAAATGTTTTCATGTTGCTATATTCACTCTTCTATATAATATGCGTTGGAAGAAAGTTAGTCTTTGATTTTCTATAATATACATCTATAATGTGATCTTTTCCAGATGAAATCGTTTGAACTTGACATTTGTTCTAGGTGTTAATAAACTTTGAAACTACTTTTTGTCATGAAAATGTTTGGGAGTATTTCATTAACAAAGCAATCATATAGTCTACCTGCATTATTGACAATGAAGCCACTTAACATATGAACAACATAACATAATTAATGTTATTGGATTGGTCTAGGTGATTTGATTATGCTTGGTGTCTTACAAGATGATTTTGCTTTAGAAGAATATATGTTGGAGGAATAAACTGTTTTAAATCGACGTTTCTAATGGATTATATTTATAGATATTAATCGCTTTAAACAAATTTTTATGAGTTAATCCGTAAAAACAATAGAATACTCATTAAAAAAACAGACAAAATACTGTCAAATAAAATTTTAAAAAGGCCTAAATTAACAAATAGTTGGTTTGGCGTAACGCGACCGACCCACGAAAAATCGCTGCGACCCAAATTTGTTGGGCCTTCCTGGATTTCATTTTTAGGCTATACACTTTTAGGCAAAATAACAAAAATAATTCGACCGACCGACCCACCTCCAAAAGTCTGTGTTGCGATACGCCAAACATTTTTATTTAATTTAGGCCTAATTTGATTAATAGGTTAAGGTAGACCTCTGTGTGGTGGAGAATACGTAATAGAAACAATATGTGTGATGGTACCTCTAAATGACTTATCTGATACATGTGTGCTCTGTGTGGAACATCCTGAGGTATGCACCTCACCTTGTATGTAGTATACGCATATCTTAAAATGCAAAATATTGAAAAATACAATTGATGAATGTGTTCAAGTTACCAAAACTGTTGCCTGCCTGCATTTATGATTCAAATAGTTCATCAAATAAAGGTAGACCTCGGTGTGTTGGTACGGAACAAAGGACCTCTCGATGTAATAAAAACCAGTATGTGTGTGTGTGTGTGTGTGTGTGTGTGTGTATGTGTGTGTGTGTGTGTTTGTGTGCGTGCGTGTGTGCGTGTGTGTGTGTGTGTGCGTGCGTGCGTGCGTGTGTGTGCATGTAACCATAGCTTTAAACCCTCCACACGAAATATAATAAATTATGCTCATTCATATTCTCACCAATAATGGAAAATGCATTGCTAACTGGAAATAAATGAATATTAAGGACTACAATCTCAGCTTATTTTCATAAAATGATCATTGTTTGGAAAACCACATTTGACTTTTAGCATGTCCTATCGAATACTTACTTGTCACGATTGACACAGTTTAAATGCGAAGATTTATTAAAACGAAAGTGTTTAGTGAGTCAGTACGTATATAGTCGTATATCTCATAACACATGTATACAAAAACGGTTAACAAACTGTTTACTTATGAAAATACGCTTATGTTGGTTCCGGTTTATAGAGAGTTCGGTTTTAAGGGAGTACACTGTAATATAAATTGCTAATTGCTAATACAAAATAAATATGTACATTACCGCAGTTTTCGTTGTTCGACAGCGTAATCAGGATGTTTGCTTTTACACATGCGCAATTCATACCATAATACACGTTTGTTTCGATTCTAAATATAAAACATGATAGGACAGAACTATAGATAAAACTAACTATCAGAGTACAATCTGTAAATTAGCATAGTGCAATAAACATATGCAGTTGTATAGCCAAGACAAATTCACCACGATACACAGATCTGTATGCATTGAGTGTTATAATTGAGAACGACACAAATATTTTGCATATGACAAGCGCATAATTTCGATAAACATACCTCAACATACCTCAATATGTACAATCAGTTGTTGATGACTAATGCGTTGTATAATTGTAAGATAAAATAAACATCTAGCGGCTTTAAAGCGGAGTGTGTTTCAAAATGTGTGCCGTGAAAAAGGATAAGGTGAAGGGTTAGTCGGTCTTGCTTCAATTACATGAAATGAGTGAAGATCATCGGAAATACTAAACTGTGCGATGTAGCTAACTGGACACCAATAAAGTCATATAATTATTTATTCTATATTCTTTGCTGTTAATGCAGCTGCAGTTTCATTAAATGTTAATATAATCAAACAGTTTTGTAATGCGCGACTCAATTACAAACACAATTATAGAATGACAAATACATATTTCCAAGGCAACATTTGTACATGAACTAAGCTCAAACTAATATATTGCATGTTTCTTTACAGCGCGCACTTTAGAATAGATCGTGAAGGCAACTGGTAACGAAATTCACAAGTGCTAATTTTACTAATTTGAACAAATGTTGCTCTGACTCAGACTGACGATTACACATATTGTATGTAATAATGATCATGTTGGGCAATATATTCTTTTCCTTTAACACAGAGCAAGCGAGGCAAAAATGTAATATAATTTTTTATGTAATAGTTCGTGCGTTATAAAACTTACATTTAACATTCACTTCACGCATGCAAGTTAATGGCCGAAAATAAAAATATAGTTTGTGTGGCAGTATTAAACAGAACAGATAGAGTTGATCGACACTATTTTTGGATAAAAACTGTTATGACAGTTTGCTACTTTGACTGGTTAGTTAACACCTTGTGAAAACACAGTATAATACCAATGATCGACGGGCCCCCACTTAAATTGGGGACCGACATGAGCACCGTATGAAGAACAAATAATGTGTTCTTCAACAAACATCAAATTAAGAAGTCTAAACTAATTGTTTGCTGCGCTGATATTTTGTAAGATGACGATAAAATAAATATATAATTTCTAAGATATAACTGTAACCATAGTTTACATATTTTTTTATGCAGGAGCATTCATGTAACATGTATATAACACATAAAACTACAATATCTTGACTGAAAAGATAATGATAATGATGATTATCATGACGATGATGACGATGATTATGATGACGATGATGATGATGATGATGATGATGATGATGATGATGATAAATTTGAACGTAGTCATTGTAAGGACTCTTGTATTTATGTTTGACTGCCCAGGGCCCGTATTCACAAAGCTCTTTTTAGGGAAAGTTAATTTCTTAAATTCGTAAAATTCTTTAAGTCTCTGGCTGTTTCATGTATGCAGCTGTGTATGTCAGTTGTCATCAAAATATTTAAACTAGTAAATATTGTTTATGTGTTAAGTATTTTACATTTTTGTGAACCAAAATGATCAAGTTTCATAAAGAAAATTGAACTGGAATGTTCACTTACATGAAAGTAAAACGTGCATTGAGTTTTCCCTTTGGAGCTTTGTGAATACCGACTCTAAACTACAATACAGTTTGAAAGAGGTAAAACAAATTTAACAAAGAAAATACCAATTATGTAATAAATTAAAACAACATTCAACAACACAGAACATGATGCTTAACGGTAATACATCAACAAGCCGGAACATACATGGCAAGAAACTTTATTAACTAGTACATTTCTGTTCAAAGTATGCAAGCGCCTTAATATATATATCTCGTTGAGGTGTAAAGAATACATTTATGTCAACAATGATATTTTTCAAGTATCTTGCCTTTTCAACAGTAATGCAGTGTCCGTTTAACCCTACACTGATCTGCAGGCGAGCGAATGGTCATTTCGCCCTCAATATAGACTATCCCTCTAGTGGGAAATTGTCTTAGATACAATTCATATTTATATAATCGCTGTGTCTATTGTGTACAAATATCAAAAATGTAGAAAGCGTGTTCACTTACATCGTTGCAAAACATCAAATGTATTGCTTTATAACGTGTCAAGTGTCATGTCAAATCATTTTAATAGCGTTGCGCATATACGAAAGCTCTCATTGTGTGCGACATGTCATTCCCTTATTTAATTTGCCATAAGTATTCCAAACCTGTTACGAATTCGTCTGCTATATTAATGAGATATTGCACCTACTCATTTATGACTAGTGTAGTGGGAATTTTTTTAAAATAAGCCGATTTTATGTTAGGATTTATTCATTTGGGACTACTGGCGGGAAGTTTTCACAACATTTGATTGGATATTCAAGAAGGTCAAACGTTGGGTTGAACAGCTAAACCGAAAAACAATCATGGCATAATAATCACACATTTACCAAATAAACGCATTCAATTCAGTAACAACAATCCACACTGAAACAGTAATAAAGTTATCAGCAGTGTCACGCTTCATGTAGATCATTTTCCAAAATAACTAATTCTGCGCAACCTGTCGAGATAACACACATTAAATTGTTGTTTACAGCTAATTACTAATTTACCCTTTACTCTACCCATGTCCTGAAAACAATTTATTCGACTCGACAAGCCTTCCAGATGTTGTTTAAACATAAAATTCACCAATTCTGTATTCCCATCGATAGGGTTTGCAGCATTGTTTTTCGTTGGTGAATTAAATTGTTGTTGTTCTGGTATTTTGCTAGGCTCTGGTGAACTCACTAATTAAAGGTGACAAAAGGGGCAAATTCCTGAATGTCTGTCAAATTATCTTGTTTATTTTCATGAGTAACTGGCGATTTATGTGGAATATAGCTCCATCGGGTGTTTGACTATTACATTATCTGTCATTGTGTGTGGGAATACTATTTGCAGGCAACCATGTTTTACCCACTTTGCTTCACACATGTATTGATTGTCCTAGGTATTCGTTTCTCAATTTTAACTGGAATGCTTATTTTGATTATGTCTACCTTGCAACACTCGTGATTGTGAAAATCCGAGGTCTTGCAACGGAGTATTTCTAAACTCAAGAAATGCAATCACTCTTGGCTTCTTTCGGCCTTGACAATGATGCGTTTGACTGTTTTGAGAACGACTTCAGACTAATGTTGTTAATCAGTGTCCAAAATTTTAGTCGATTAATCAGCAACATTTTCTGACTAAATAACCGATTAATCAGAATTCTTCAAAGTAAAGGAAATACACCCTAGACTGCAACGTTGAAATGATTTACATCGTTTTATTTAGTTTATCAATACATATGTATCTGATTTACATAGCAATTATGAAGGAAATTGGCATAATACATGTTTTGTAAATTTACAGTTTGTGACCTGCATTATCCTACTAACGATCTAGACTTTTTACAAGAAAAATATCAGTTATATTAATTATTGAAAAGTTAAGCAATGGCAGAAACAAGTCAAGCAACTGTTATAGAGGACCTATCATATGTCGTCTGTCCATAATGGGCCAAATATGACCAGAAACACTCGAGTTTATTAGCTTTTTTTCTAGGATAATGCTAAAATTGCCTTTTTCAAACAGAGATACTTAATTTTGTCATCCTATCTGGACCATTCTTTCAGTTTGTGTTGGACAGTATGACATATATGCTGACGCCAAAACAACCATAACCATAAAAGTCATGACCCCAAGTTCGATGGACAAATATAATAAACATTGTCGTTTCTTACGGAGAGACTTCTAATCCAATCTTAACAAAACTTCCATAATTTTATATGTAGCCATAAGATTACAGCTGGAACTACAGAGTCATTACCCCTTAGTTGTGAAAGAAAATGCAAAAATTTCATACAATGACTTCATTTTTTCATAAAATCTTGACCAAATTTACAGTTTGACCAAATATAATATAACAGCAGGATCTTAAACTCGACTAGATTTGGCACAGGGTTTATTGCCGGGTTGAAAATAAATGAAAAAAAGACTTAATGCAGGATGGGTACCGGTACTTCATTTGCCACCCAATCGGTACAAAGTATCTTATATTTGTCGATAACCATCGGATCTCAGACAAATTTGAATATAGATGATAATACATCTTCACCATAAGAAATAAGCATAAAAAGGCAAGCATGACTTCACCTTTGCTCAGCCATCCCCATTATCTTTCTGAATTGCAGCATTAACACTATTCCTCCAAAACTGAGTGCGATAATTTTGATAAGAGGGGAAAAAAATACCTGGGTCCCTACTCGTTAACGGCAATTATTTAGTTTTTGATAAGCAAGTGTAGAACGGTGAGCTAAAGACATATGACAGCTAGACAAATGAATACAAAGACCATACTTTAATTATTTTTGTTGTTTACATGCTATATCCTTGGTTCAAACCTTTCACAAAAGTAATGTCTCCACCTTTAACAATACTAATTGGAGCCATCACGGACTTCTGTGTTTGTAATTAAGACATGCTACAAATCATATTAATAGATATCAATGTATACATTGCATACTATTGAAAAATGTATTTTAATATGTGTGTGTGTTATTTAATTATATTATTTGGTCGCTGAAACGTATAAATAAATCCGACCACTCGTTCAAGTTAAAAGAAAGGGATTGGAAATTTATAAAGAAAGAAAACTCATGCATAGATATATTCAATTAATCGACGAATCCCAAATCTTAATCGACTAATTAATAATTACCTATTAGTCGTTGATTAATCGACGAAATGATTAATCCGCACAACACTACTTCATACACACTAGTTGACTGTGCATTGTGGGAGAACTAGTTTTGCAATTGCAGTGACCTTGCCCTTTGACATACAAGCATGGGTCACGTATGTGACACACGTAGTAGTAGTGATAGCTGACACCATGGTATATTAGTATGTTATAGTTTTGTTTCGGTTTTGTCTATACAAAGGTATGATAGTCAAATGACTTAATATCAACACCAGTGCGAAGTTATATATTTATTCTGGCATTCTAATAAAAGCTAATCATCAGTATCTACACTGCTCTACGGCATACTGTAGTTAATAAGTTTTCAGACATAAATTATAGTCACTGATTTTACATATAGACGTTAATACGCATCTTAAAATGTGTAGCTATGTGTTACTTTTTATGTGACCTGTAATTGCAGAGGTATGGCCCTTGAATTGGCAAATAATTATCGTTATTAGCTTGTATCGCACAACTACACGTTAATTAATGCTAACAGTCCTGACAAAAATAGAATTGTTATTCTTTGGTCTGTATGGTAATGGGCAAATTGCATAAGATTACTGGAATCAGTGGAAATATGACCTGGCTATAGTTAATCAGTTTTCAACGAGGGTCGAATTTTCATGCCTGGATGGGTCATTATATAACGGGCAGAATCAGTTCTCAACGTTGAAAATGGATCAGTCATCCGTTGAAACAGTACCCATGGGGTCAATTTTAAACGGGGTCAAAATTTAATGTTACACCGACAGAAATTTAAAATTGAGCTATGCTCTGACACAGTTAAATCTTTGTGCGGAGTTAGGGATTGCATTGGCAAAGTCGACAATCATACGTCGTACATTCAGCTGGACAATCAACATCGCCAAGTTGGTGGTTTCCAAATATAGATACGTGATTAATCAAGAGCGCTTTTCAAACATAAACGTATGGTTTGTAATTGATTAGTTTCATGTTTTAGGTTGCGAATGCACGTTGACGTTTGATGTGAAAGCATGCATGTTTGAAGGACACCTTTTTTCGGTGTTGTATGAACGTTGTATAGAATTTCTCTGCCTAGCTATCATCCGCTTATGTGTTAATCTGGTTAACATAAAATGGCAATTCTAGAAATGCACTTAAGTTATTAATGGGAATTAGTTACCAAACAATAGCAAGGGAGATCTTTAGTGTATAGTGGAAAAACACTGACCAAGTTCTATTCCAACAACACCTTTGGTCAAAATTGAGTGAACTTCTCTACATAATACATATTCTCTCTATCTGATGATTAAATCTGGAGGTCGCTGACTAATTATAATGTTCCTCAGAAGCAATCAGTAGAGAGTTACAACTAATCTGTTAATTAAGAAACTTTGCATTTCACGGTATTTATGTAGTCGTTGTTATTGTTGTGTTGTTGTTTTTTCAAGGTTCTTTTTATAGCGTTTTCTTGAACATATTAATTTCGTTCGGTTGGCTTCGATGATTAACGTTACATATTCAAACTAAATTGCTTACAATTTTAAAATACGACTTTTTTGTCGCTTGCAACCATGCAAAATCATTATACAACTGCGAAGTCATAGTCTACACAATAAGCAAATGGAAGGTATTAAAACTGTGTACATACAAGCATAATTGAATACTTATGAGTACATATAAATTGCCTATGATGAAAACAACAAATTGTATACAAATATAAACTCGTGATTACCTATAACATGGACCATATACATTCCACAATATTAAGTTTTGAGCATTGCATGAGTAATATCAGAAAACGAGAAAGGCGGTAATCAGTGCGTGGAAATATTCGAGTAAATCCCAACGTCACCGCTGCTGAGATTGGCATCATTTTAATTAATTATAGTGCTAAGGTTTATAAGATGATATGAAAGTTCGTTCATATTAATAATTTAAGTAGGAATTTGCACCCAGAGACAAATTAGCAATATGGACCTGTTATACGTTTATTGAATTGTTCCATACAGTTGAGAGTTCAGTGTTTTACTCATGACCACAATGCATTTAACGTTTAAATATACTTATGGACTGTATGACATTTTAAAATCAAGAAGTCGACAATAATATAATAAAGTGTACACAATCTATCAAATCACATTTTTTCCGCAGCTTCTAAAATGAACTGCACTTATCCCGACACTTACAACATTAATAATAAGATGACTATTTTTTCATGGATATTTTTGTAAATTTTGAACAGTGATTAATTCCAACAATCAAACGTAAACCTGTAGTAATTGCATTACATTCCGTACACACTTGTATGCGTACCTTTTCAAGTTAAAGCAACACTGATATTCAGGATAATATATCTTCAATGTGAGTTCTTCAAACAACTAAAATGTCTTCATGCATGTGATGGCTTTCCATGGATCTTGGGACGTAAAGACAGGTACTCTTGTATTATAAATTGTATTACGTACTGTCTGAGGGAAATCTTGAGAATTGTTATCTCTTCATGGATGAGTTAAGCTAACAATTTTATCAGTTTTTAAGAGTCTGAACATTTCGTTCTAACACGCCTGTGTAGTGGGTGGTAGATCCCGATCCTTTAGATGCACAATCGTCTGATGAATTTGCAGGTTACTGCAGTTACCGATTGTTATATTGACAGGGTGTTTGTATTTTCCGCCATGTATGGACTGGAATCCATTCCCATGCAATAGGACTCTAGAATAAAACTATCGGTTCGACTTCGTGGAATTATAAGTTTCATTATGTTTTCATCAACAATTATGTATTAGACACCACGCATTCTTTAGAACTAATGTTCAAACGCTAGATATATGTAAAATGTAAAAAGTAAAGGTTAAGGTTCTTAATTTACCTTTTATACCGTCTCCGTAGCCTAGTGGTTAGGGCGTGCGACTACGGAGCGGGAGGTCGAAGGTTCAAGTCTCGCACAGGGCTTGTTCCGATATGGCAGATTGCCTACCCAGCAGCTAGTTAAATCTAGGGATACCGATCGCCTTTCTGCCAAGCGCCCGGCATATAGGATAGGAATCAGGAGTAAAGATGTCTCATAAGTCAAAACTGGCTGGCCCTTAATCGCGAGGGGTGACACTATAATAAACAAACACTTTACACTTGTATAGCTCAATAATGGTCCGGAATGTTAGCAGTATTTTGTGAATCTGAATTTCCGATTGATTTGGGGGGTGGGGTGGGCGGGTTTGTTAGATTTTATTATCAACTGTGAAAGAAATGGAATAATTACATGTGGGCGCTTATTTCAGTAAATTAATTTCTGTACACGTTTGATCCTAATTTAAATTTATCGTTTAATAACTTATTTTGAAAATGTCGGTTTAGAAGTGCTGGTACATTTGCACACATAAGAAACTAGCAAATACACGATTTCTAAAAATAAAGACTATTCAACTGCAAAATGACAAAATAATTATGAAAACATAACTGCAGTCAATAATGCATTACGAGTTACATGTAAATTTGCACAGGTTAAAATCACTTAATATTTCACGCGAACAAGCCATGTATGTTATTTCATTGTATGTTTGTTTTTGTATTTGTTGAATTTGTTACTCATCAAGAGATTTATCAGTTACGAATAAGGACTGATAAATCCTCGATTTGTTTTAAACACTTCTGATACTTCTTAATGATTTTACAATTTCTAAAGTAGACACAACAATCAATTATATGTAATATACAACTTGTTTACATGATCCGCACTTAATCTGTAAGTTTAAAAGAAAATCAAATACCCATTGCTACAAAAGGATGGTTGCGATATATTTCAATACTTCAAACCTTTAGGAGGGTTAATATAAGCCAATTCAAACACTGAAAATATTTAACAGTAACATCGTGTTAAAGATGTATTAAAAATTGGCCATATTTACCGTATTCGTGTAAGTTATCGTTACAGTTTGATTGTTTGTTTTTATTGATTTTGTGTTTTAATATCGGTATTGTTTTAGCCGCAAAAAGGCAACTTTAGACTGCCGCCAAATATTTATAATGCATGAAAAGTATTTGTATTTTCGGTCGGTGAAACTTTTCATCAGCCCGAGAATCTCTTTTCGAGTGAAACGTTGCATGTAATTTATGTTTGAGCAAACTGTCATAAACATAAATCGAAACTAGTAACATTCGTGGTTGTATCAATAGCGTCAGCGTAAACGCTACAAAATGATTGAATGTTTCACAATTTCCGTTTGTATAATTATTATATGCTGTCAATGTATTGTGGGGAATGTGTATTCATGTGGACCAAACAATGCCTGTGTATGGGAATATGACATTAATGTAAGGATGTCAATGGATTGTGAAGGAAGAGGTAATCTTACACTGTCTGAGATATGCACATGTATTGGCAATGGAAAATATGGTTCACTTAACGCCGGTAGGAATAACTTTGGCAACTTAAAAGCGTTAGAACTCAAAGGGTGCGAGTCGCTGACAGAACTACATTTACATTTTTATCAGATTGCTCACATTGGAGAAAACAGTTTTAATGCTTTCCACCAATTAGAAACACTGGATCTTTCTCGAAATCTGCTCCCTTTCTACGACAATGGTTGGGATACTTCTTTTCTTCCGAGGACTTTGAAAATCAACAGATATCAAAATGAACTTTCACAGAATGTTTCCTGCCCAAGTCTGGACCATCTAGAGAACCTAAACAGTCTCACAATGGATTAATTTCAAAATATTATTTTTAATTTGTCATTGTTAACTCATCTGTCACTGTCCGGATTTAATTTTCAGACGCACTGTAACATTTCAGCAGTAGAAAATGCTTCGTTTGCTCGTATGACGTCGTTGAAAACACTCAATATATCCGGCTGTGGTGTTACCAGTCTCAGCGCAGGAGTATTTGAACAGCTACATTACCTGGAGAGTTTGGATCTATCGTACAACCGCCAGTTAGGATTCAACTCTTTTTCAAATCTGACATACGGTTTACAGTTCACAAAAATACGGTCTCTCAACGTATCGTACGTGCACGAAACATTTACTCTCTGGACTAAACTGTCTTTGTCGAATCTGTGTTACTTCTGTTACACAACGGTAGAAGGCTTCGACATATCTGGAAACATACTAGAGCTGGTGGAGACTAATGCGCTTGTACTGTCTCCGACTACGTTGAAAACTGTTCGCATCATGCAAAATGGATTCACTTTCGGCCCCTATTTATTTCAGTTGGGATGTATAACCAACATAAATGCCATTTATGGACAGTATTTGCATTACGCCTTCAATCTGATTATGTACGTTATGGAGCGCTATAACGCATACCGTTCATATGCAGCAGACGATTATGAAATGGCATGTTCCTACCAGAATGAAACATTTCTAAAAGTAATGGCAACTCAGAAATATGGATGTCGATATATAAAACCTGATTTTCAATACTTAAGTCTTGACCCAGGTCTTCCTATTCATCTCGAAATGATGCATCTTTAAAATACAATCTGGATATAAAATTTCAGCTACCTTCAACAAATAATTCCATTCGTTTCGTGGATTTTTCCGGAAATGTATTCGCGTCGATCGGTGGGGGTTATGGTCATGGTCCGGTGCTGGAAACTCTAAATCTGTCTCGATGTTGTATCGCTAATATTGGTCTAAAAAGTTTAAATTACTCATCTCTGAAAACCTTGCGACTTGCACATAATAACATTGGACCTCAATTGGCAGACTCGGAACGGTCCAATATATTTAGCATGCTGACCTGCCTCCAAACTTTAGAGATTTCCTATAATGGTATTACCGTAATTTTTGCATCAACTTTGAAACCCCTCGATAATCTAATTTATTTAGACCTAAGCTCTAACAATATTGAAACTTTCGATATAACACTCAACACTTGATCTAATTTATTGTACCTAAATTTATCAGTAAATTCTATCCATACTCTAAGTCGGACAATACAATGACAACTGGAATCTAATCAGAACCATCTGTCCTCTACGTTTTATGTGGACCTGCAAATTACCCCTTTAAAGTATGACTGCCACGTTCAGCAATTTCTGCACTGGTTGATTAATCACAGGATTAACATGGTGGGATTTGAAAATTAGACGTTCTTCACATCGGACGACAAAGTTATGGATTCAGAGGACTTTTGCCCGGATATTGACCATCTTGCAGATGTAAGTCCAGATGTAAGTCACATATCGCCGTCGTTATCATTGGTGATTTAGCATTTGCACTATTTATCTTCATCGTCACTAGTGGATTGTGTACACAAATCGGTGGAAACTTCGATACCTTATGTACATGCCAAAGAAGAGGTTCTTCGGACACCGTAGGCTTCAAGATTATACTGTGATTGAAAACTATAAATACGATGCTTTTTTATTTCGTACGCAGAAGATAATATACGTTTCATATTGGATAACGTCATCCCCCGTCTGGAGACAAAGAATGTGTCACTCTGTCTTCACCAAAGAGACTTTCTCCCTGGTGACGCCTTCTCAGACAACATCATACACGCCATCCAGAGCAGCAGAAAGACACTTGTGATCTTGTCACCAGGTTTTCTAAAGAGCAGATGGTGTATATACGAATTCAACATGGCGCGAATGGAGAGCATGTATTCTCAAGGGGAGGAAGTGTCGCTAGTTCTTGTGATGATGGATCCTGTACCACATTGCGCTATGCCGCTCGAAATGGTCCGATGGATTCAGAACAATAATTACATAGAATACACAACTGACCAAGAAGGAAACGCCCTTTTCTGGAATAAATTGAACAAAGGTGATAACTTCATAGATTCCAACAATTGTAGTACGCTTAGTTAAACCTTTGTTTGTCTTTAAGATTTTTCTTTCGTCCTGTTGACATGGATTATAATTAACACCAACACATGAATTATAAAAAAATAAGTCTGAATAGACATGCGAGATTATGATTATATTTATGTATTACGTGATGTCAAACTTGAATACCACTTAAATTCGGTCATGATGGTTGTTGCAATGTCGATTAGCATGGACATGTACAATTACATGATTGCTGCGTAGGATGCGCGATTGTGTACTTCGTGATGTTTGTCACTTCTATACCACTCTCTGGACTGATAAAGCTAAAGTTTCATCACGTTGCCAACTTTTGAATCCAAGACTGATACGATTTTAAGCGATATTAATATTAGTGAACAAGACATAAAGGACGTATTAAATAAACTTATTATCAATAAAGCAAGCGGCCCTGATGAAATCAGTCATCGAATGTTGAAACAGACATCGACTACATTATGTAAACCGCTTTGCACTTTATTTAATAGATCTATTAAAGAGAATATATTTCCTAAGTCGTGGAAACGAGCAAACGTGATGCCGCTGTTCAAAAAGGGAAACAAAGAACGCCATCAAATTACAGACCCATCTCCTTAATTAGTTGCGTAGGAAAAGTTATGGAACGAGTTGTTTTTAAATATTTGTATAATTATTTAAACTCTAACAATCTCATCTATAAGTATCAGGCCGGCTTTTTGCCCGGGCACTCTACTACCTATCAACTCATTGATATATACAATCAAATATGTAAAGCATTTGATGACAAACAAAGCACATGCATGGTCTTTTGTGACATTTCCAAGGCCTTTGACCGAGTCTGGCTTAAAGGGCTTATTTTTAAACTTCGACAATATGGTATATCGGGAGATATCTTATTGTGGCTTTCAAACTACTTATCCGACCGCATCCAAAGGGTTTTTGTGAGTTCCTCTTTTTCAAATGACAAAGCTATCCAAGCTGGAGTACCCCAAGGTTCTGTTTTAGGTCCTCTTCTTTTTCTTGTATATGTTAACGACATTTCTGACAAATTGATAAGTAATTTACGTTTGTTTGCTGATGACAGTTCTCTTTCAGTTACGTCAAATGACCACAGGTTTATTGAAATTACTCTTAATAACGACTTAATGCATATTAACAACTGGGCCAAACAATGGCTTGTTACTTTTAACCCAGCCAAAACCGAAATTGTCTTTTTTTCACTATCGGATATACCAAAGCCACAATTACTATTTGATGGAAACCCTTTATCTTTTGTTGAAACCCACAAGCACCTAGGTCTTTTATTTAGCCATGATGGCCGGTGGCATAAACACATTGATAATATTCTCAATAGAGCATCCAAAATATTAGGATCCATGAGACTGTTAAAGTTAAAGTTAAAACGCCGAACTCTAAACCAAATTTACGTATCGTACTTACGCCCCATATTAGAATATGCATCAATTGTCTGGGACAATTGCACGCGATACGAAAAAGATCTTATTGAAAAACTTCAATATGACGCAGCAAGAGTTGTTAGTGGATTAACCAGATCTTCTTCAATAAACAATCTACTTACTGAAATTGGCTGGGTATCATTGGAAAAAAGACGTAACATTCAAAAGCTGCTTCTTGTTTATAAACATATAAATGGCATCCTCCCTGAGTATCTTTCTGATCTCTTTCCTACATCAGTCCATGAAAATGTTTCATACAATTTACGAAATGGTGATAATCTTATCACATTACCTAGGCGTCTTGAAATTTACTCAAACTCTGTTATACCATCAGCTATCCATTTATGGAACGAACTTGATTCTAATACACGCAACTCCCATACCTTAAGTGAATTTAAATCAAAACTTAACGAAAAATATAAGACACCATTGGTGCCTGCATATTACCTACACGGAGAAAGAATGTATCAGCTGATACATGCTAGAATCAGGAATAAATGTAGTGATCTGAAAGCACATCTCTTTGAAAATCACTTAATTGACTCACCTAATTGTAGTTGTGGTTTCCACACTGAGGATGCAGACCATTATTTCTTTAACTGTCCCCACTATCGCGATGAGCGTTTACATATGTTTAGAAGCACCCGTACTTTCCACCCAATAAATGCTACGAAACTTTTGTTCGGTATACCAACCCTTAATTATGAAAATAACGTTAAGGTTTTTGACGAAGTCCAGCTGTTTATTAAACGTACAAAACGATTTAGTAACGGATCAATACCATCCTAGAGCACCCTGCTGTGTATTATCACTGTGTATTATCACTGTTGCATGTTATTATTATTATTGTCGGAATGCACAAATGCGGTCGGGCGGGTCAGGAGATGATGAAACAAAAATATATAAGTCTTTTGTGAACTTGTTATGTTCTTTCTTTCTTTCTATCTTTTTCTTTGATTATTTTTTTTTTTTTTTTTTAATATGGTTTTTGTTGTTTTTTAATGAAAATGAACAGCATCCACATTAAAACCACACTCTCTGTAGAAGAATGCCGTCTTTGACATCTTGCTAATCTTTATATTATCTTTGTCAAACAGGAAAGGGCCCCTTGATGATGTTGGCATAACTCTAGGCCCAATCCTTTTGAATACATGTACTTATTTGTCTACAATATCTCACTGTAGCATAAATATATATGTATATACAATAAAATATGTTTAAACTAAACTAAAGTTTCACAAGTTTTGTACATATGTATATAGGTTGTTGCTGTAAACTCAAAAGTGCTGTTGTTCTTATTGTAATTTTGTTTGTTGTATATTCTGCCTTTGTTGTTATGTTTTTGTTGTATAGATGTACACAGTATATCCATTATTTATCTTAAGATAGATACATATTAAATTTATTTAAGTAAAATGCACTTAAGTTAGATTTTGATAAAGCTATCGTTCGATATTGATACATGGAGAACCATACATTATATACTGTTTTTACATTTGATTTATTCTGCACATGTGAAACGCTTTGGGGTTCTTTTGAACAAATCATTGGCTAAAACATTGTAGCAGTGAAGCATCTAGTTTTAATGTTATTATTTGTTATTTACATTTAAAAATTTCATTATTTATTCAGATTTTAACACTATGGAAAAAAGTCACGAACGTGTATTAAACAAGCGGTGTGGATTGTTCCCAATAACTACTGTTAAGATAAATGTGGATTAAGATAATGTCATAGAATTTAATTGCTCTGGTAGTTTTGTACATTAGACATTTGATAATTATGATATTGTCTACGGAATCCTGTTTCCGCCAGCGACGATGCGACATGTTTGTCAGTAATCTAGAGATCTCGCACTGAGAAATTTTATGGTCACATCGTAGAGATCTAGCATAAAGCCATAATTATTGTCCAAATGTCGCTTCGTCGCACCCTCGCGGCCTGGCACACAACGATAATGATCGTTACCGAACTATATGCACGAGATATTGTAGTATCCGGATACCGTCATTGTATTATTCTAGCGCAACGTAATACGGTGTCAGAGTTAAAGTCATGGACTCCGAATGAGAAACAGTCGGTCATATTCTTTCAATTGCAACGGCAGGTAAATGTCACATCTTAATACCAAACATGGTATCAATATTAACTCTACCCATATAATTTATCAAGGGAAGTTTATCCTTTCAACAATTAATCTTGGGCGAAGATACGACGATGCGACGGTACAACATTTTGGCGATAATTATTGATGTGCAAAAGACCGCGAAAATACGACGACGCGACGTTGCGACTATGCGAAATGTGGGCGATAATTATTGCTGTGTATCAGACCGCGAAAATGCGACGATGCGACAAATTGGGCGATAATTATCGCTGTATGTAAGACCGCGAAGATACGACAATACGACAACGCGAGATTTGGGCGATAATTATCGCTATGTACAATTTCCTAGACACGCAAAATTTGGAGATAATTTTCAGAAAGTTAAGATGTACGAGTAGTTTATGCACTTCCGATTAAATAAGGCTGATTAAACTTAACTACAATGTAATGTATTTTAAGCATTCCAAACAGATATTTAGTGTACATGAAAATATGTATGCATGTATATGTGTATAATTATTTAAATACTCAGTCAAATATTTGGTTGTATGTCTTCTCTTTATCGGAATATGTACTAATCACACGTTGTGTGCCTTCGGTAATTCAATGTTACGTAAAGGCAAATCTATGGACAGTGGATATTTTTCTTATAAAACATCTCAACTGTGTGAAAACAAAATGTCAGTATACAACTGCGTTAGATCACGTTTTAGGGGCTATACGTGTCAGTAGTATTGTTGTATGTTTTGTCAGACATGATGTGGTAGGCTTGTTTATGATAGAGCGTTACATAGATATCCACTATATCGAATTTTATATTTGTAGCTTACTGACTTTATGAATCACCAAGGCATCAGACTTTTTGGCTACATTTATTTATAAAGTATACCATGTCAAAAACATCTGTTAACTGCTAATAACATCAGTTGACTCAGAACTCAGAACTACATCCTGACAATGTAGAATAGCATTCATAAGCATATTATATAAACAATTATTTAGAAATGTAATAATTACAACATTAATCAATTATTACATAATAAAGCATAATATATATTATTCTCATTCATATGGTCTAGTGGTTCTAGTAGTCATTATTTATATACACGTAAAATCAACCTAGAAACTTAATAATAAAATACATAAAAAGCATCAAACCTATAAACATTAACAATCATGGCAAGCAACAACAAAAATAACATTACATATACATTCTTACCAATTTAGGGAATTGAGTGTATGACAGCCTCTTTCGCTCCTCTCTGTAACCTTATGTGTTCAGCAAGTTAAATGGCCATGCATTATATAAATGTGCTTTATTTATATATTACAAATACTCAGAAAATTATGTTAGAAGAAGTTTGCTGCCATTTTAAATGCCCGCGAAAACATATGACATTAACATGCTGTACATGTTAACTATTAAACTTTTACAAATAAATAGAAAACAATACATTGCAATTATTCCTCTTTAAAATAAAATCAATAAAACAAATATTTACCAGAATTGGAAAGACCGAACCTTGAAAACGAACAACTAGTGTCCGAACGACCAAACCGTTTCCCGCTAAAGTGTCATGTGACTCAATCCAAGTTTTCCAAAAGGCGATCCAGATTAAAAAGGGTTACAATACACTATTGTCGTTATAAAATCAACTGGGCCAGATACAAATATGATGTTACTTATCTTTAAGGGGAACATATGACGCATCTGTGTCTCACCTGCAAGACATCTTTTTTTTTTAATTGTTTGCTTTGACGATGGATACCCCAATCTACCCTGTATTCATTAGTTTCGTTTTTTAGAAAGGGATGATTATCATCATCAACATCATCGGTGTCCCCGTTTCAGTAAAATATCTTATTGTTGAAACATTTATACAACTAGAATGAACTTGAATGGATTAGAACATCGGGTTTTGCCAAGTCGAAATAATGTCTCACAAAGTTGAAGCTTGTTATGGTTGACCCTAAAATTTAATTTTCATTTTTGTAATTTGTATTTATTTTCCTTTTTTGGCATTCTGATTTATCATGTGCCGACCAAGTGCGGTGGCTGGTACACCTGTATGTTTATAATAAGTCGTAAAAATACAATTGAACGTCTTTTCCATAGCAACAATTTGTCGTTACCACATTGGCCTACATGAAATTGTTTCAGTTTGCCAAATATTAAAATTACCATTAACATTAACTTGACCTAATAAAGGACTCTCACTGTGGTAAAGTAAATCAATATATAAAAAGGCACGTCGATCCACTACTTTTACTAAAACAATATTGCAAAAAGCTGTCGTGCAGAGACGTTCAGCTTTGAATAAAAGCAAACTAAAGTTCGCGATTGATCTTTACGTTTATTTAACAAACTCATAAAAAACGGTCACCAAATTAAACCATTGGATAAATTAATTATGCCGAATTCATTTACTATTCGGGTTAAAAAATATGTAGTAGTAGCTAGTAGAAGCTGTCCAACTTGCAAAGTCTTAGAAGAAGACTGTATCGTTTTGAATGAAGTATGTTTTAAGCTTAGACATACACTTTAGGTACATTCAAATATATTACAATCGCCAGTCAAAACTATTATGTGTTATATGTTTGTTTATAACTATATGACGAATTGTAGAACTAATTTATTTACTAATACGTTTGTGTTGACTTCTTGAACAGTGATGCCTACGTAAGAATACGGTGTGATTTTGATGTACATATAAAAAGTAGAGTGCTTTGTTTTGTTCTTGGTTAACCTCTTATTAATGCTGATTTTCAGGTTTACCTTGGATTGCATTATACGCCTGTATTTTGTATCGAATTAAATAAAGACATCTTTTTCACGGTATATGAAACCTCAAATAGTTGTAATAGATACGGTGTAGACATGTTGACATGTTTATTTCAAACACACATACGCACGTACAATAACATGCTAATTTTTTGTATACACAGAAATCCATTATTTTCGGGTGATGAAGATCAACTAACACTATGCATGAATTCTTGTCATTTATCTCTTTTTGCGTGATGTTGCAGTTTTCAATGAATTTGATACTCCTTATTTTATTACCATAATGTGAAAAAATAATGTAAAAAAAAGCAAACGTTTACTATTGACACGTACCCGCTAAGGTCAGACAGCACTTTAAAACCCAGTGTTTCTCTCACGATATATAAGTCAGCCAAATTAAAAACAAATGTAATACAGATAACCGTTTACTCGCTAAGAATACAAGATGCCTGCTGTTCCTTACATTTCAGCTGCAAATCTGTATCACCTTTTCTGCCCCGTCTAATTAGCCCATCAGATTCCGTAAAAATGCGGGCTTTGTATCTGTATCACTTTTCGGGCCGCGGATATAGGCACTGTTATCAAGGAGACCTTTGTATTATAAGACGAGGCAACCTTTGTGCATCAGGGGTACATAATGAATAGTAATTTAATTTAAAAAAAGTATATTAATAATTTAGATTTTGATTGATCAGTTTGAGAGAAACAAGTTAGAGTGAAGGGAAATTACGAACCAAGTTGTCTTTTCAGCTTGCTTAAAAATGTTTGGACTTCAGACGCAAGATTTATAATCATCCACTTCTTAAAATGTATGGACTTGTATATCCAGCCCGGTTAATGTGTCATTGTTTATATCTGTGTTTGCAATTAAACAGATATTTGTATTGTCAATGCAATGCCTACTATTTAATGTTTTTGATTTTAGTTATTCAATTAATAATTTGTTAATTTTCGTTTGGAGTTATTTGGCTTGGTATCGTGTTTGTTTTGAGATTTTGTAACCCTATGTTATTTGTTGTAGTGTCTTACAAATATCGTTTATAACGTCATTAAACATCGAACTTCCGGACGGCGTTTCTGCGCTAGATTCCAAATGCACAGTATACAGTTATTAAAAAAGGGTTGATCTTCATCGGATTGATGCTATTTGATGCAGTTTCTTATATATACATATATTCAATGACGTCATTAATCATCGAACTTTGGACGATGTCAATAATTTCTGCACTACATTTCAACTACACTGTATACAGCTAGTAATCAATGTTGATCTGTTTATTATTGTTATCAACGTAATTCAGAAATGTAAAAACATAAATAAGAAGGCATAAAACAGTTAAGCATTATAATGTAATCGTAATGTATTAATGCATTTTCTTGATATATTTGATTATGTAAGTATACATGCCAAATACATGCATCTTAAAAATTAAGCACTGGAATTGTAACATTTCAATTGACATGTGTGACTGGACTGAAATGAACTACTTAATAACGTTATAACCTTAACGTTGATCTTTTTCTTTTGTAAACGTTTCAATAAAATATATCATGCCTTAGTTTAAAAATGTTTATTTTTATGCCGTTGGCAAATATATAAATATATTCACAATAAAATAAAAACAGCGAAATGATTGAAACAAAAACACAATATTAATATAAAGTTTCTCTTTTTGAGATACACTTTACGCGTATAAATGGCAGTGTTTTATAAAAACAAAATGCATATATTTATGAAAGACAAAGAAATATACGTTATGTTTAGAGAAAATAAGGAGCGGATGATTGGTGATGCAAGGAAAGTGTAAAAAGCCAACGACTTAATCAGAATCGGATTGTTAGGAAAATCGCCAGGATTCACTGGTGTACTCTTGTATATATAGCTATATGGCAGACTTTTCATTGTTGTCTAGATCTGTATTACCGAACAAACTGAATTGGGGTCTACATTGGAACTAATTCTATAAATATAGTGTCCTCTTGGTGCGTCCATCCGAGTTTAATAAAACTGTATATGCATCATCCCTACCAAGAGGACATGCACAAATTGTCAGGTCGTTTCGGTCTGCTGACATTTCATTATGCTTGTACCTTTTCACCACAACGATTTTTTTATTTTGTTATCGCTTTTATTAAATGAATCAGTTCTTATAGTTGATATATAGTTATTGTAATACGCACTGTCGTATAATCAATGAAAATTTATTTTTAATATTATAAATAAAAACACACTTGCGATTACGTCGTTACGTATATACACGGGAGGTGTGTTGCGTCTTCATGCTAAAAGAATTATCAGTCACAGTTACTGGCACGGTGGCTCATTTGAAGGCAAATCGTTTCACTTCGGCATCATTTTAAAGTATGGTATACAGACAGTATAACTCGTATGTACATCAAATCAATACTGATGTTCCGTTAAAATTTAATCATTGATGTCTGCAAACTACAATAAGTGATGTAAACACTCTGAAAAAATAGCAACACAAAATTAGAAGTCTGTTATGGCATACTATATACATGCGAACCCTCGCCTAGACATATAATATCTTTTATAGCTTATAACGATATTTGATGAAAGAGTGTCATTTAAGATAGTTATTAGAAAATTATAGACTATCTATATATTTGTTCCATCCAGTATAGACTGTCTTAAATTTGATATATGTTCCTTTGCATTCACTGTTTTGTAAAAAAAAACCTGAAGAATGTCTGAACGTTAAACGTGGCACGAATTGCATTGTGCATTTTTATACACACAATACCGTCATAATGATTTTCGACAAATATGGACAATATTAAACCTTTTTTTTTCTAACACAACGATAATCATATGCAAATACAAAAAAAAAGTTAATATACTGCAGTAATAACTGTTTTGTTGTTACAACCGCCCAGATTATTATGTTTTTGCCCGTGTCTGCTTCAGACAGTAACTCTCTTTTTTTCTTGCGTGTACAAGACAACACTTGTCTATCATTTGGCGATGCATCGTTTTGGGCAAAAAGAGTGTCAGGTTTGCTTATTGAATTACATGTGTCAGAGAGTGATTGAACAAATTATTATTGCCCGTAAAATATATTCGAATGCGCAATTTACATCTGTCTTTTAACTATCAACTATAATTCCTTTCTATACTTCTTTACCGTTATTATATTAACAACTCTAACCAGTTTTCATCACAACCTGTCACGCATGACATCACTTCGGCGTTGCTCACGTGACAAGTGGAAGTGACCGCGCATTTGCCACTTGACCGCCAGACGAGCAACGTCTTAGTAAATATATATATATCTTTGATATATAGTTCTGTTATTACAGGTTAGTGATAGCTTATTAATTACTTTTGTATTGTTGTAAATTGTATTTCATTGCAACGTATTGTGTTATTAGTTTAATGCTAATTGATATCTATGCGTAAATACTTGTTTTTATAATGATTGTTTATATTTAGGCATTTGCCACTTGACCGCCAGACGAGCAACGTCTTAGTAAATATATATATATCTTTGATATATAGTTCTGTTATTACAGTTCTGTTATTACAGCCCATGAACGAACCCATTATAAATACTTGCCGAGGGATATGTCGACAATGGCGCCCAACGTTCGGATGTGAAGGCCACTGTACCACACAAAAGACGACATTTTTGTCAATACATTCTACACAGCAGTGTAAACAATCCAGTTCACACATATGCCAGCTGGACGGATTTCCTCGGGATATCCCAGCAATAGCGAACTCCGACGTCATCACAGAGAGACGCGTCCTGATTGGATATTGTATCCACGCATGCACGGGAAACCGTGTTGTTTATAAACATTGTCACGTGTACTCATCGTTTTACCGGGGCCCTAACTGAACTTTATACTCACGAGTGAAATGAATCATTGATCGTCAAAGGATCCATTATATCTTCGTCGATCGTCGTTGGATGTGATACTGACTTTGATGTGCTTTCAACTTAGCTGGAAGTTGTGTTTGGACACTTACTGTTTCCGGTCGTGAGTTTTATTTAATATTTTAGTTTAGATTGTGTGTGTATGTATGGACATATAATTGGATCAGCTGGTAAGAATTTCGTTTGCTTAGTTTTCAGTTAATTTGATTATACATGAAATATCAGTTCGGTTTCGTTAAAAACTATTTTGTTATAATTTCAATTTTAAGTAAGCAAGTAAACAAAATTCTCACTGTAAATAAAATCTCAATTGTTGTTGGATACAGGCATAATCATTAACCATTTTAATTAGCTGTGTATATAGATTAAGTTTTTATAATTTTAGATTGTTTTATTATTTAGGTGATAAAAAAGTCTGATCTAGTCACAAGACACAGCATTTTGTTGCATGTTCGACACTAATCATAACCTACTTATTAACTCCTATCGAATTTCTATATTTGATCGATTTACTTTTGATACCCAGTTATGTCAACGAGCCCTTGAAAAGTACGTATTACAAATATGTTTGCGTGAACTCAATAAATCCTTGCAAGGTAGCGCGCGATTTCGGTCGGTTCACGAATATTTTGAAATATTACGCAATATTTCAAATTTAAACAAGCACGCATTATCGGAAAATTTACAATAATCGATAATTGCCGGTTTCGAGCAGTTAGAACCGCGGTATTGTCGCACAGATTAAACTAATTGATTGGTAGTTGCAGTAGCGCAGTCGGTATAGTATTGGATTAGTAATCTAACGGTAGTGAGTTCGATTCCAGTAGTTAGGAGGATTATTTCTTGGGAAAGTCGGTTTTCGTCGATGTACAGGCTACATGTGTTTATTTAGAGTAATGGTTTAGTGTCAGGTCAAAGAGGTCATTAATGAAGTTAGCTATTTATAGAAGCGTGGTGACATGACTGGTTTGACAGACGATTTGTATTACACTAGTAGTCCCCCTTGAGTGATAGTATAGTGTAGCAAGGTTTCCCTTGATTAAAGTGATTAAATCGTGGTTAGTTGCCTTGAATAAAAGTTTAAAATAAAGCGATTTTGAGTGTTAACTGAAAACAAAAACGGAAATAAAATAAATTATTAGATTGAACTTTTAATTATTTCACTTTGTGAAATTATGTATGACACATAAATAAAGTGTGCAGTAAAAAAAATGTCTGTTGTTCATTAGTGAACTTGAACTTGTGTTTTAATAAACATAAGTTAATTATTATTGAACTTGAACTTGTCTATTGAACATAAATATTGTCTCCTATTCAGTATATTTTATTTATTAAACATTGTGTGTTTGTGTTGATGATCGTTTACATTGACATTTTACTGTTTTTATTTGCGTCATATTAACGTATCTAGATTTGATAATGGCAGAAGCAATTAGTGAAAGAGAATTACGCTGTATCAGAAGAGAGCGACTAAGAGAAGAGATCTTAAAGGAGGAACTGGAATTAAAGGAAAGGAGAATAAGAGAAAGGCTTGAAAGAGAATTACAAAGCGAGGTGTCAAGTGTTAGGGATGAACAAGATAGTATACTATCGAACGTTAATACAATTGACGAATATTCTACATGAAGAAACGGTGAACTGCATTGAGCATGCAGCTATCATGAAAAGTCAAGTCACTTCTTAGAAACTCAATTGAAACAAACCACGCCAAATTCTTTAAGTTACATTGACGAGCACATGAAGACACTCGATATAACATTACGTGAATTAAACATGGACAAACGTGACGATGGCGATAGAAATTATGCCTTGAGTGAATACCACATACAAACAAGAATTCGGGACAATTCTTTAAATGTGGTGGATAGAAAACCAGTAATAGAAGAACAATTGAGCGAAAGAGTACACGGTAGAATAGGGAGTCAAAAGGAGACAGAAAGTGTACGAAAATACAGTTTGAAAGACGATATTAGGAAAGTACACGATGAGTACGAAGAAATACGACGTCAATCTAGCAAGTTTGAACAAAAGAGCATTCAACTTCAGAGAATGAAGAATGACGAAGAGAGGTACCACAGATCGATGCTTGAACAGAGATTGATACTGGAAAATGAATTTGAACGAAAGCGTCAGGCTGAAATAGAATTATTACGAAATATTGAATCACTCGAGTTACAGGAAAGAGAATTGATTCAGCAGCGTAATGAAAATGAACTACTGGAACGAGAAATAACAATAAGAAGAATAAAGGATGACGATATGAATAGAAGCTAGAAATACTAAAACAAAAAGAAAGAGCTCTTGAAAATAAAATACAAAAGCGAGACAATAGTACGAAAAATGAGACTAGAGCAAATGAAGTGTATAAAGCAAGTATACCGACATTGCCGAGTTTTAACGGAGAGCATTTTGAAGAATGGAAGTTCGAAGTAGTATGTTTGATGAGGACAGGGTTGTATCCTGATTACGCATTATCGCAAGCAATCAGGAACTCATTGAAAGATGATACACGAAAGCTACTGTTAACGACCAAACCATCTGATTCAGCAGAGGAGATCATTGCTAAAATGACAAAAATATTTGGAGAAGTAAAATCAGCGGAAAGAATCGTTCAAGATTTTTATTCAGCTAAACAAAAAGAAACAGAATCATGTTCTGCCTGGGGAATAAGAATAGAGGCTCTTTTTCAACAAGCAGTTAATAAAGGAGAAATAGAAGAAAGTAAAAAAGATAGCAAGCTGAAATAAAGATTTTGGAGAGGATTGAAGTCTGAGAAACTGAAAACAGCAACTATTTGTGTCATTTGAATCGAGTGACAGTTTTGAAAAACTTAGAAGGAAAGCAAGATTAGAAGAGAAAGAAGAAAATCCGGTTAAGCTTTCAGAAACTGCAGTCTCAAATCAGCAAACAACGAACGATAGGTTTAAAGTTCTTGATGAGATGCTAGAAAGACTCAAGAAAATAGAAGTTGAAATGAGTACAATAAAGAAGCAAAATCAGAAGAGTACGAGAAATTATGAATCTTATGAATCGCTGAAAAATTATACAGACAAGGATAGGAGACAATGCAGAGATAACCACAGAGGGCGTTATTTTAGAGGAGGATTCAGAAGATATGCTTCAAACAGAGGACAGAATAAAGACCAAACTTCAAAGGATGAATCAAAAGGTGAAGGTAAACAGAGTAATTTAAACGAGAAACCGCTTTCACGGCAGGGCACGTTGGGAGCGAACCAAAACTAGAAAGGCCTACAAAGAGAACCCTTAAAGAAAGGCTAGTAGGCGATTCAAACGAAGGGGTAATCATCATTGAAGGAAAAGAGATTAAAGCACTGATTGATACCGGATCAATGGTCACCACTTTGTCGGAAAGGTACTACTATCAAATGGATCCAAAGCCAGAACTTCGGCCGTTAACAGATTTTAAACTTCAGCTGACTGGAGCCAATGGTAATGCAATTATATATAGAGGCTATATAGAAGTAACTGTGCAGCTACCGTGTGCGCCAAGACAGTCCCAAATACTCATATTGATAGTAAAAGATACAGAATTTAATGCTCAAGTACCAGCCATTGTTGGAACGAACCTATTACGAAAGTATAGGCCTGAATTTGAAATGCACATGAAGAATTTTCTAGTTCGTGGCAACTGGCATTCACTACTATGATATCGCCTATAGTAGGTCAGGTTAAAACTACAAAGACAGTAATTCTTCATCCAATGGAGACTAAGACCATTACTGGTTTTATAAGAAAGTCAGGAATCATCGAAGCAGCTGTTACAACAGACGGTGAACTTTCTATAGCATTTAGTGTATGCCCTAGAGTTGTGAGCTTAAATAATCCAGGGAAAACAGCAAGGGTACCTGTAAGAGTGTGTAATTTATCAGCCAAGACAATAACAATTGAAAGTAGAAGTGTGATTTGTAATCTTGAAGAAGTAAATGTATTAAGGTGTCCCTGTTTGCGAAAAAGACACTGATAGTCAAGAAGAAGTGAAAGTGTATAACATTCAGACCGATAAATCACACCATGACATTAAGAATGAATTCGGTGTTGATATTGATGAGTCTGCATTGTCAGAGGAACAAAAGAGTAAAGTGTACAGCTTTATTTAAGAAATGGGAGATGATTTTTCCGAAGTCAAAAACTGATTTGGGGAATACTACCGAGGTGAAGCATAAAATTGAGTTAACTGATAAAGCTCCATTCAGAGAACCCTATAGACGTGTACCCCCTCATCTTTTTAACGAAGTTAAAGAACACCTACAGGAGATGCTAGATGTCGGTGCCATCAGAGAATCGAAAAGCCCTTGGTCCTCAAACATTGTTGTAGTAAGGAAGAAGGATGGAACACTTCGATGCTGCCTAGATTTTCGAAAACGAAAGATGCCTATGGAATTCCAAAAGTTGAAGATACATTACACATGCTTGCAGGATCAAAATATATTTCTAAACTGGATTTAAAATCTGGTTACTGGCAAATAGAACTAGAAGAAGAAAGACAAGGAAAAAACAGCTTTTCAAGTGCCAGGGGTTGGTTTGTTCGAATGCAACAAACTTCCGTTTGGATTATGTAACGCTCCGGCGACATTCCAGAGGTTAATGGAGCGCTGCATGGGTGATCTGAACTTAAAAGAGTGTCTAATATATTTAGATGACATTGTGCTGTTCTCATCTGACATACATTCCCACCTAGATAGACTAAATTCAGTTTTCTCCCGCCTAGCACAATATAACATGAAAGTAAACCCTAAAAAGTGCGAGTTTTTCAAAACCAAGACTACTTACCTGGCCATGTTGTTTCAGCAGACGGCATACAAGCTGATCCACAGAAGGTTGAAGCTGTTAAAAACTGGCCGGTTCCAAAATCACTGAAAGATGTCCGGAAATTTATAGGATTTGCCGGCTACTACTGGCGATTTATAAAGGGGTTTTCAAATATAGCCAGACCTTTGAACGATCTGTTTCTAGGAACATCGACAAAGAAGTCCGCCAAGAAAGTCCCAAAACCAAAATTCAGATGGGAGTCCAGTCAACAAGAAGCGTTTGATGCTTTGAAGCAGAAACTGGCCAATCCCCCGATTCTTGCCTATGCCGACTACACCTTGCCATTTACATTACACACAGATGCCTCTGGCACCGGACTTGGCGCTGTACTGTACCAGAAGAAAGACGGAAAGGACCGCGTAGTGGCATACGCAAGTAGAAGTCTCACAAAGGCTGAGAGGAATTATCCAGCTCACAATCCGTCAAGTGGGCCGTGTGTGATAAGTTCCACGACTACTTATACGGCGGGAAATTTGAGGTTGTAACGGATAATAACCCTCTTACCTATGTGACGACATCAGCGAAACTCGACGCTACAGGACAGAGATGGATTGCGTCACTAGCGAATTACGACTTTAGCATTCGTTATCGCAAGGGTAAGAACAACAACGATGCAGACGGACGCAGTCGCATTCCTTCATCGGTCATAAACGCCATATGTACATCAGCTGAGTTGGGCATTCCGATTCATCAGACCTTGGTGTCACCCGGGAATGAGCCATCATTGAACGATCCAAGTGAGATTCCTGGAGATCTTCTGCACACACATAGCCTTTCTAACAAGGACTGGATCAAGGCTCAGTCAGATGACCCACAGCTGAAAGAAATTATTTGTCACATTCGTAATGGCACTAGACCTTCTTCGAAGGATAGCTGCAAATTGTATATTCGCGAATGGTTCAAACTTTTCGTACAGAATGGAGTACTAATCCACAAGGCGTTGGTCAATGACGTAAACCGAACACAGATTGTTGTTCCAGTACACCTTCGAGATGACATGTTAAAGCGCTCCATGATGATATAGGACACCAAGGAAGAGATTGAACCACTAGCCTTATGAAGGAGCGATTTTACTGGCCTGGGTTGGATGCGTTTGTTGCTAAAAATATCAAACAGTGTGGTCGCTGTACTCGTAGAAAACGACACCCAGAAAGAGCTGAACTTCAGCCTATTGAGTCAAAAGCACCATTGGAAATTGTGTGCATTGATTATTTGTCTCTTGAAAGGTTAAAGGGTGGTTTTGAAAATGTGTTGGTCATAACTGATAATTTTAGTCGTTATGCACAAGCGTATCCTACACGCAATCAAACGGCTAAAACAACAGCAAAAGTATTGTTTGACCAGTTTATTGTCCATTATGGGTTCCCTGCTAGGTTGCACTCTGACCAAGGTGCAAATTTTACATCTACACTAATCAAAGAATTGTGTGAAATTGCAGGTATGGACAAGAGCAGAACCACACCCTACCACCCAATGGGCAACGGCGTAACGGAGCGGTTCAACCAGACTTTACTCGGCATGTTAGGCACCCTAGAAGAACACCAAAAGGCCGATTGGAAGTCATATATTCCAACATTGGTGCATGCCTATAATTCCACACATCACAAAAGCACGGGATTCTCCCCATACTTTTTGATGTTTGGTAGGCATCCACGCTTGGCCATTGATGCTTTTCTTGGGCTGCCTACAGACGACATTCATGACAAGCAACATACCGAGTACGTTGCTAAGCTTCTCACAAGACTCAGTGAGTCTTATGACAAAGCGCGCCAAAACTCAAGGTCATCTGGTTTATCGAACAAGAACCGGTACGACAAAACAGCTAGATCTACCCAACTGCAACCCGGTGATATAGTTCTGGTACGCAACGTTGCGATGAGAGGCAAGCAGAAGTTGGCAGATCGTTGGGAACACTACCCGTACGTAGTTTTAAGCCAGCCGAACCCAGACACACCTGTGTATGAGGTCAAGCGTGACGGGGCACGATTCAAGAAAATCAAGACCCTACATCGAAATCTGTTGCTCCCGTTCATGACAATCAGTGATGATACCCTAGATCAAGCATGTGCGTCAGAATCGAGTTTCTCGCATGAAGAAAATCATATACAATATACAACGGAGCAACGGTCAGCTTCATCAGTCACAGAATCCGGCACAGAATCTGATGTGGAGGCCGAGACTTTTTATAGGCCTCAGAGAAATATGAAGAAACCGCAGTGGATGACAACGGGTGATTTTATAACTTAAGTCGGATATCAATATTGAATTACATTTTACCGTTTTATTATTTTAAAACTTAGGAACTTATTTAATACTGATGTTGATGATAATTTTTGTTATGCGTGTCATGTATAAATGCAAAATAGTAATGTTTATCACGATATTGCATTCTGTCATGTATTCAGTCCAATTGTGAATTCGTATTCAGTTGTGAGTTCGTATTCAGTTGTGAGTTCGTATTCAGTTGTGAAGTGATATTCAGTTCACAGTATTCAGTATTATAGTTGTATTGCAGGTATAAATGGTTGCTGTTGTTTGAACGGAGATTCTGTGATTATTATCGAAAATACGTAACTACTGTAGTAGTATATTTAGTAGTTAGCACTCGTGGATGTTGCAGTTATACTGTTAGGTAGTGCATCGTCAAAATATCGCGAGCGTTTGTAATATTTTAAATATTACCGGGTTATATATTAAATATTCTTAACCGTGCATTCCGTAGCCATTTTGCTGCACATTGCGTTATGTTATAATATATAACTGTATTATTATCATCATTATTATATTATATTATATATCTTATAGTATTGCTGATTTTAAGTTGCAGTGAATACAGGTTATTAATAATGTATAAGTCAGAAGACTTATTTTATGGGCAGGGGAAGTATATGTCAGAGAGTGATTGAACAAATTATTATTGCCCGTAAAATATATTCGAATGCGCAATTTACATCTGTCTTTTAACTATCATCTATAATTCCTTTCTATACTTCTTTACCGTTATTATATTAACAACTCTAACCAGTTTTCATCACAACCTGTCACGCATGACATAACTTCGGCGTTGCTCACGTGACAAGTGGAAGTGACCGCGCATTTGCCACTTGACCGCCAGACGAGCAACGTCTTAGTAAATATATATATATATCTTTGATATATAGTTCTGTTATTACAGGTTAGTGATAGCTTATTAATTACTTTTGTATTGTTGTAAATTGTATTTCATTACAACGTATTGTGTTATTAGTTTAATGCTAATTGATATCTATGCGTAAATACTTGTTTTTATAATGATTGTTTATATTTAGGCATTTGCCACTTGACCGCCAGACGAACAACGTCTTAGTAAATATATATATATCTTTGATATATAGTTCTGTTATTACAGTTCTGTTATTACAGTCCCTAAACGAACCCATTATAAATACTTGCCGAGGGCTACGTCGACACATGAATACAAAAATATTTCGACTTTGAAGTTGGTGTTATTAATTGTATGCGCGCAAGAACAATTATCAGTTAGAAAACAATTATTATTGTGATATTTACGAGCAATAAAACCCGAGAGCTCGGTTTGTTATTTACTCGTTGAATACACATTATTCAATAGACGTTTTATCAACATAAAAAGTGCATCACCATATGGAAAGAATGCGCACAAACACACTGTTGATAGGTCACGGACGCTTCATGATAAACGTGCGTTTTCTTAGCACTTGATGAATTGCAAATAATACCTTTAAAGGAGGTCTACATAACATGGATTTTTTTTCTCGAATTAAACACTCCATTTTCTTTCTTTTCAAACAAAGTGATGACACAAAAGTCATCAAACGAACTCTGTTTTCATTGTTGTCCTTATTTCCATTTCTGGAAATAGGTGACTTCTGATCATCTATAAAAAGGGTAGGGCGCGTTTCTGTGGAGGGTGGCAATGGGTGGAAACCACACGTTTCTGTAAAACGGAAAAGGGATTGATATTACGAGATCATTTCTGGTGAAACTGGGAGGATACAGATTCAATGAGCGCATTAGAACTTCGGTACATGTATAAGCCTTACCCTAACCAATTCAGCTGGAGTTTCACATTATATGTTGTTATTTCTTACAAGCTGTATATTGCTTGACACCGCTTTGGGGTGTGCACCTAGAAAATAACCAAGAAATAATATTTTGATGTAAAATATTGTTTTTGCATTGTCCTTCAAAAATGGTCGATGTGAGTTTGAAGAATGTCGGAACGATGTACGGGGTAAGTGTTGAATTCCGTTATAAAAACAATACAGTCTTCAATGATACTTAGGAGAAGTATGAATAATACGCAAATAGCATTTTGTCAAATACATGAATATGCCTTCTGAGCCTTCATGTAGAATGGAAACGCACTTACTCTTATACAGCAGAAAGTATTTGTTGAATATTGATTGATGGTTTATGCTTGATTAGCATTAACGCATGTAATTTGTTATAACGCAGCAAAGTAAGCAAATATGGAGGCTGTGTTATTTGCCTGTAAAACTCAAATGACTTTTGAGTAATTGCAATTTGACTATTTAGCACACGCTGTTTTCGTATAATATCAGTATTGCATTTATTACATCTCATAGTGAATGGTTCTTTAGTCTGTACAGCATAATTTTCAAGAACAATATGTATACCATGACTTTTAGGATGAATGCTGGTAGAAATTAATTGCCAGTTTGGACTTAACTCCCACCTGGTTTTGTTAATCCGTTTCTCAGTAAATGAAACTATTAGCTATAACTGTATTCACATTAATAATCATGGACCTGAAGGTATTAATTGTTTACACTTTGACTGTGTATTCGCGTATACTTATTTGTTGAATTTATTTGATTTTGCAGTTGCTTTTAAACGTTATAATATTTATTGTACAGTATGTCTCTTCGCCTGTTTGTCCGTAAAGAAATAGAACATTTCCTTACCATATCTTATTGACTTGACCGTGTGTTTGTCCACTTCTTTTCCGCCGAAATATTATTTGTCTGATGTCTGTATCCGTTATATAATTATGGTAATTTATGAGTTATTAGCATTTCGTTCACGTTTCACAAATTGTTTCCTTTTTAACAATCGCAAGGATGCCTTTTGCATGTAATCGAGAATCGTTACATTAACTTACTACTTTTAAAACAACGCTAATCAATATAAACATACGAATTTTTAATTTGCGTGTTTTTTGTTTTTTTTAAAGCTTGGAACATAATAAACCATGTACTTTTTTATTCTTTTAAAGTAGTGTATATTAACAAAAGAAAACAATTTTCAACATAACTTTGTGTAATTCAAAATTGTTAAAGGTATTTATTCAAATTGCCTTATATTTCTTCTTAGATGTAATCAGAGTATTTTCAAGCAGTTATAACTGTACACAAACAACAACCAACGCAATAAAAATGTAATCTGAAGGAATATTATATACTGGCGTAATGAACTATGAACGGACCGTTTAATTTGATTAATTCCGTTTGATTTCTGATTCTCTAGACTTCACAATAAATTGAGTGAATATTTTAGGACATGTAGAATATAAATATAATCCTATATATAATAACAATAACAATAATAATAATAAAGTAACTGTCTAATTTTTATAGATTTATTTCCGGACTCTTTAGTTACCCACTAACAAAAACCGTCTTATACAAACATAAAACTTCAACATCGATAAAAACTACTTAATTTATCGAAAAATGCAATTATATGTGTTCTGTCCTTACCTACCCTTGTATCATAAAGCAACGGCTACATTCGGTTTTGAGGTAGAAAATAAGGACTGTGCGTACGTCATCGATCGATCTTGACTCGTCGAAACGCTGAATATACAGGGATAAAATATTATTAGTTTGCTGCGCAGCAAAGTATTATTTTAGTTTTGAATTTCTTTCTTAATACGCATCTCTGTGCATATGTTAGTCTCAACATTTATAATAATATTGTTTTAAGAATATATTGACATCATTAAAATAAATAGCTGGTTTTACGTTATAATTTTTCGTACAGTCCCTCTTTGATTTTAAGGTTTAAATTAATTATGTTATAAGCTAAGCAATGTTATTTCATTTGCATTACCAATGTCCTTGTAATTTGTTTTCAGTAGATATTACAATTGATTAGATTTTTTTCAAATATAAACTGTTATTTTACTGCATTTTAAACTTAAGTAATATGTTGAAATAACATTGTGTAGATATATGTCTTATTATTTTGGAGAAGTGACAGATTTGGTTAATATGCATACATTTTTATAATAATAATATTTATATAATTATAACACAATGATGTTTATAGGTTAAAAGTACAAACTTAACCTAGAATACAAAATATACGCAGCAAATTGTATTATGCCCTTTGCAATTGGTATCTTTTGCTAGGCATCAATTAAAGCATTAAAAAAATACAAAATCGTCAAATGCAAAATCTCACTTTCAGTAGAATGATGAATATTGATAAAAACCGCGTTTTCTAAAAACTTTGAGATTAACAGTTAGTACCTTCTGGTTTTTGATATTCTAGGAATGGCCAGGCTGTGTAGGAATGGCCAGGTTGTATAGGAATGGCCAGGTTGTGTAGGAATGGCCAGGTTGTGTAGGAATGGCCAGGTTGTGTAGGAATGGCCAGGTTGTGTAGGAATGGCCAGATTGTGTAGGAATGGCCAGGTTATGACACATTGAACGACTAGGAATGGCCAGGTTGTGACACATTGAACGTGGCCAGGTTGTGACACATTGAACATGGCCAGGTTGTGACACATTGAACGACTAGGAATGGCCAGGTTGTGACACATTGAACGACTAGGAATGGCCAGGTTGTGACACATTGAACGACTAGGAATGGCCAGGTTGGGACACATTGAACGACTAGGAATGGCCAGGTTGTGACACATTGAACGACTAGGAATGGCCAGGTTGTGACACATTGAACGTGGCCAGGTTGTGACACATTGAACGTGGCCAGGTTGTGACACATTGAACGACTAGGAATGGCCAGGTTGTGACACATTGAACGACTAGGAATGGCCAGGTTGTGACACATTGAACGACTAGGAATGGCCAGGTTGAGACGCATTGAACGACTAGGAATGGCCAGGTTGTGACACATTGAACGACTAGGAATGGCCAGGTTGTGATACATTGAACGACTAGGAATGGCCAGGTTGTGACACATTGAACGACTAGGAATGGCCAGGTTGTGACACATTGAACGACTAGGAATGGCCAGGTTGTGACACATTGAACGACTAGGAATGGCCAGGTTGTGACACATTGAACGTGGCCAGGTTGTGACACATTGAACGTGGCCAGGTTATGACACATTGAACGTGGCCAGGTTGTCACACATTGAACGTGGCCAGGTTGTGACACATTGAACGACTAGGAATGGCCAGGTTGTGACACATTGAACGTGGTCAGGTTGTGACACATTGAACGTGGCCAGGTTGTGACACATTGATCGTGGCCAGGTTGTGACACATTGAACGTGGCCATGTTGTGACACATTGAACGTGGCCATGTTATGACACATTAAGCGACTAGGAATGGCCAGGTTGTGACACATTGAACGTGGCCAGGTTGTGACACATTGAACGACTAGGAATGGCCAGGTTGTGACACATTGAACGTGACCAGGTTGTGACACATTGAACATGGCCAGGTTGTGACACATTGAACGTGGCCAGGTTGTGACACATTGAACGTGGCCAGGTTGTGACACATTGAACGTGGCCAGGTTGTGACAAATTGAACGTGGCCAGGTTGTGACACATTGAACGACTAGGAATGGCCAGGTTGTGACACATTGAACGACTAGGAATGGCCAGGTTGTGACACATTGAACGACTAGGAATGGCCAGGTTGTGACACATTGAACGACTAGGAATGGCCAGGTTGTGACACATTGAACGACTAGGAATGGCCAGGTTGTGACACATTGAACGAACGTTCCTCCACTAATGTCGGGGTAATGAAAGAGTTAATACGCGCAGGTATTCGATTCAGTTCATTAGCCAGAGTTGGTAAAACCTCATGTAGTAAGTGAGAGATTCGTTGTACATATACGTTCACCTTGTCTGACATAAACTTCTAAGTATGCTTAGTATTAATAACACACACTCCAATTAAGCATTGTCGCCGTGACAAAATACTTGAAAAGAGCTTATTCCAAAATGTACACTTCTAATTACTTAGTATTCTTAGATTTCTAGTGGTACTCGTATGTTGATATTTCTAGAGTGTGTAAATATCCATCTGCGTTCTCATTTTCATCGTCCGTGTCTACGGGGAGTGTTTTCTGCATCGGCTGTGAACTCAAGAAATCACCTTGTTAACCTAAATGCCCGTTAGTTACACTAAGGTGGTACACATATTTTATAACAGTGGGACGCTTCTCGTTGGAATAATTTTACTTTATTTGCGATCGCAAATCATATTATTATGCTTCAGTTTTCCCAACTGTAAATTATGTAAACCACACAATGTCCCACGAACATGATTATTCATGTTAAATGGATATTCTCGGCATCAAACAACCGCGACATTCTGGCTAAACATAGGCGGAATTTATTGTTTAACAAGGATACCCGTGAAAAGTCTTAACATGAACTGTGATTGATCGCTATGCGCGGCGGTGATTCCTAAAAATGACACTTCCCAATTTCGTATTTCGCTGAAGTGCACATGACGCAAATTAGGGTATCTCGACGATATGGTCGATGAACGGAACAATGTCAGCAAGTGCACCCTTGTGTTTCTTAAGGGTCACACTCTGAGATTTACTATTTTCTTTATTATGCCTTATTTAAGTACTTATCTTTTATATGCCTTATTTATTTGTTTCCCATGTGCTTTTGTATTTGTATTTGCTGTTTGCTGCTGTTTTATAATGTAAATCTTCAGAAAATGGAGGTAATAGAGATATATATATAGTGTCTCCAGTGGATTGCAAATAAAAATATCAGCAGTTTTCAACAGGTTATGCTTAAGTATACGTTTCGTTTTACAGCCAACAAATTAATTATTAAATAATTAATTATAATTATGCAACAAATCCCCAATCAGATAGGTTCTCGTCAAATCAAACGATCCGTGCAACGAACTGTTTTACACAATAAATGTATTACACTGACATGTTAATGTTTTTAGATATAAGCGTATAAATACACCCAAACAATTTAAAGCCGCAGCCCATAGAATATAATTCAATACATCTTAAATTGGCATTAGTTATAATGAACGTTAATGACGTTTATTCGACTGAAAACTGTTTCTTATTTACGAAGGGCATTTTATAATGTCTATGTTCGAAAACGCTTGGTACGAACGAATAATACACTAATACACTAATGTACATGCTGATTTACTCCAGACGCATCACCAGCTATCGCATACAGATAACTATACGATAAACAGTAACCAAACCGGTATTATTATATAATTTCGTATATACAATTATACGTATTATACCGATGCGTTTTTTGTTTTATTTTGATCGGTAACATGTCAATTAGAAACGATTTCTGCAAAGTTGTATTTGTATTAACATAGTTTTGGACTGCTGCTTTAACCTTTTAGTTGATTTTGAAAATAAGTAAACGTAGGTCTGAAATGGTTGTATATACACACTTGAGAAGCATTAACTACCTGCGTGTTCTTGTATCGACATCACCTGATGTATTTTTAATAGAACTCAATAATGATTTCTGGCCACATCGTAAATATCAGTTCAAGTTAGATGCCGTAATAATTGAGACTTTGTTTGAGTTACGTTATGCTAGCCGCAGAATCTCTAAAAATCAATGCATTCTACATTATGATGATATGACAAAAACAGCATAGCATAAATAGTGTATCTTTCAGAAAGAAACAGATGCCTACAGACATAGAAGTACTTCAGCGACACGCAAAGGAAGTAACATTTTGACAACCTTTGGCTGTTGACGCACTAGAAACAGACCCATGCCTTACGTTACTAAAGCATGCCAAGATATCTAATAGCATTTATGACTCTATAATTATATTTAATTGTAATAATATCGTATATGATCTTGTTAAAAGGTTTATATGCTAGTATTACTTATTTATTTTCGCATTACTCGGCTTATCTGGGACAATGTTAAGCCTGACCTTATATTAAGTCTTTTGAACGTTCCTTTGTTTTCTCAGTTTCTGCGACCATAAAGTAAAAATCGAGTATCTAAATTCCGGGAACTAAATACGTGGTTTCAGGTTTTTCTGCAATTAATGGAGAAGAACATTTGTAGATGCAGGACCTGTGTCAGGAATAATTACTATCAAACGTCATTTTTGAAAATATACTCAGCGTATTCCGGCTACAGTTATTGCTTCAACATATTTAATATCTTCTGCTTTATTTATTTAATAATTTACATCTCGCCTTTAGTATAGACCAGACGTCAAGATGATTTGTGCAAACGTGTGTAAATAAATGTAAATGCAAACGTAAATAAAGATTCAGCCTGCATGTGGGAGATCCCAAACCATGAACCACATGACTGGTAAAACAACAGGCATTGTTGATGTTAATTAGTTTTTGACTGAGGCATTACAAGGTAAAATTATTTGTAGACTTTGATTTTAGTTCCGCGTAATGAACACAATACAACGCATTGTGCTTTTTTGACGGAAGTGACTCTGGGAAACATTTTCATGATAATATGTGCCCTAGTAAAATCACGTAATTCGAAAAATATGAAGGAATTAAACATTGCATTGGAATGGAGAAGCTAACACTGAGCGAGTTTTCTCACGCGAGAATGTGAAAAACATGACAAGACTGTGGCACGTGCGTCCAATTTAGTAAAATTAGTTAAGTATGTTTGCCCAATGTAAACAACGAAACTCGAGTTTCATCAACATGATCGAACTCTTATTAACAGAATGAGGTCCTCTTTTTAGGCAAGTGTCCAATTGCCAATATTACACTGACATGTTAATGTTTTTAGATATAAGCGTATAAATACACCCAAACAATTTAAAGCCGCAGTCCATATAATATAATTCAATACATCTTAAATTGGCATTAGTTATAATGAACGTTAATGACGTTTATTCGACTGAAAACTGTTTCTTATTTACGAAGGGCATTTTATAATGTTTATGTTCCAAAACGCTTGGTACGAACGAATAATACACTAACACACTAATGTACATGCTGATTTACTCCAGACGCATCATCAGCTATCGCATACAGATAACTATACGATAAACAGTAACCAAACCGTTATTATTATATCGATTTCGTATATATACAATTATACGTATTATACCGATGCGTTTTTTGTTTTATTTTGATCGGTAACATGCCAATTAGAAACTATTTCTGCAAAGTTGTATTTGTATTAACATAGTTTTGGACTGCTGCTTTAACCTTATAGTTTTTGACAAGACTGTGGCACGTGCGTCCAATTTAGTAAAATTAGTTAAGTATGTTTGCCCAATCTAAACAACGAAACGCGAGTTTCATCAACATGATCGAACTCTTATTAACATAACGAGGTCCTCTTTTTAGGCAAGTGTCCAATTGCCAAAATAACACAGCACAATACAAAAATACGTAACGAAAACAAAACATAAATATGAAATACACTGGGACGGCCAATGCAAAGCATGGGAATGTTTAAACCGGTATACGGGGTCCCGAATCTCGCCCTGAATTATTCACAGACATGTAAATGTAAAAACAGATTAAGACTGTAGTCATTAACATCCGTGTTTCTTAGTGAAGGCACATTGCTTTACAACGGCCATGAGCACTGATTAATGTGTAACCGTTATTAAAAACGTATTGATAGAACAGATGCTATTTTTGGCAACTAATCAACTGAGTCGGCAAAGAAAAGAAAACAAGAACATATTGTTCATACTTAATACAAAGCATCTTATCCGGAATTAAGAAACTCAGAATATAAACAACATGAAAGTCCAGATGCCTCAAGAGGAGAGGTACCCATAGGCAATATACAATAATGATGTGTGAGTATATAATTCTCTAGAACTGTTATAATTTGAAAGGAAAAGAGGCATTTCTCGACAAAATATGTGTATTCGCATGTTGAAACAGTAATAAAGGCAAGAACAACGTGATACATGTATTGTTTTAATGGCTGAGGCGCAAAAAATCAACAACGCTACGTAACAAAGTAACTGGTTAAACATACCCTTTTGCACGTAATGGTAAAATGTATTTAGCACTGTGAATCATTATTAAAGACGAACCTCTCAATAATATATGGCTTCATAATATTCATTATGCACGCTGTTATTGCGAAGAAATGTTGTTGGGTAAACCAACTTGATTTTTTTTTCTCATCGTTTCTTTTTGTCAGTGAATTTACATTATACAACAACCAATAAATGCACATATGCTCATTTTTAACATTATAAAAATAGTAACCAGTTTCATGGAAAAAACAATTCAGTTTTAGTTAAGTTTTAACGCTATGTCAGAGATCCAAACTTCTGTTAAAAACGTTACAATTATATATTGCATATATCATTATGGCCAAAACTAACACTGCTTGACGATCCGTGAAATTAGTGCCCTTTCTTCTTCATTATTTTGGATTCGGGTGAATTTTTCTTATGTTCCCCCATATTTCACATAGGAAAACTTAACAACACGTTTGGTATATTGGATTTTATTTATAGTATATCAATCCATTTATTCATTCGCATCATAACACCTGAGCATAATGACAATAAAATATTGGCAACGAAGCATATATACAACTATATATACAAGTGAACAAGTGCTTAATAAGGAGAACAAAATAATACAATTGTAACGTGCAGGGGATCAAATGCACGCAAAGTATTAACATGAGTCTAGATTACTCTATATATAAATTTTCCTTGGGGCTACCTGCCTAATGATTAGACAAATGATTATACCCAATGATTTTCTAACAAACCCAATCAACTTATAATCAAGGATGAGATCTACTAAAATAATTGGATGGTAAACCAAAATCACATATGTACAAGACGGGCGGATGGAACACTGATATCCTTAGATGTGATGGGCTAGAACAGCATCTTTTAGTCTAAACAAGGTATGGAACCAAGCGTGGTACAACAGATCTAACTATTCTTGTCCATTTGTAGATCGCATCAAACGCAATGCTTGTGCAATAATACTCCACTTAAAATGGATGGCGAGCCTTTCTTATGTCAAGGTTCTGCTGCTTTTCCAACGTCCAAACAAGTTTGGTACGAGCTAGTCTCGAGCAGAAGATCAAGAATCAGCTCTCGCCAGCTCAATTAATTATCTTAAATGTATACTTGCACGACTGCCTACTTCGGCAGCAGGAACGGTTCTGCCTGACACACTGCGCGCTACCGCTTATATAGCCGCAGGTCACATGACTTCAATAGACTTGCCCGGGTCATTCCATTCTAATTACCGGATGTTAATTACGGGGAGATTATGTATATTGGATTATCGATTTTAACTGCTATGCTTACAGGTACATACTAACACTAAGAAACAGAGAGACTGGGCCATTGTCGTTACACAATAAAGTCCATTAAAAGAACACAGAAAGATAGTTAATTTATATTTCGCGGTGTTCTGCGAAAGGCATAAATCAGATCATAGTTTCAAATGGATTTAATTCGAATAACAGCTTAACAAATTAAAAATATTAGCTAAATATAACGAATATAAAAAACGATTAAATTACAATTTCAACCAAAATGCCACCTGCACAAATGTTGACAACGGAAGATAGCCAATGGAAATGCTCAATAGGTTACATTACACATATGTAAGTATGAAATTTGACAACAAAGCACCGGTCGCCTCTCAAATATAATAGGACTGCACTGACACAGAAATTAAGTGACGTAATATGCAAAGTAAAACCGTAAACAAGTCTTAGATGGTTTTAAAATATTTAAATGAACTAACACCTTCTCAGCACTACTTTGGCATTCTTTTAAGAATCAAAATTACTGGAATGATTCCTTTTCGCTTCTACAATTCTATCATGCGATTTCTGTGAACACAACAACACCTGACTTTTAATATTACTGTTTTATTCACATTGCAGTAAATCATAAACAGATTTGACATGGTCAATAATATCAAGGTAAATGTAAAATATTTTGAAAACATAATAGACTGCCGTATGTAATCTGACGTATATTTGTTTTTGTATTTTTGGGTTGCCAAAGACCACAAATGGTAACAGATATGATGTTGCTTAACACGCTGATTTCAGTTTGTTGAAACATTTTCAAAGACATTGGTGTGTGACGAGACGTGCATTTATTAATTAGGTACAATAATGGTCTCTATTCCCTGATGTATGCCATTTTTTATTTCCACCTTCTATGCCGTTATTGCACTGGTTACGTCAATATGTATCACGTTTTGTTCGCTTTCACTGCAGGTTCTAGGAAAACAAATGGAACTTAATGGCGTTGTGTGAACTTTTTAGATAAGACTAAGTGCTCATTACAATTGACGCGTAAAACGAATAAAAAGCAAAGTACTGTATTCTCGTTTAAAACATTTACTTTTCCAATACGTCCTACATTATCACGTTTTTAATCAATGTCCTCTTCATCAACCAGATTACCTGGATAATGAACAATAATATGTGTAGTTCATTACGTAAAGCATCCATTCACATTGGATGTACGTTTTTGAACAACAGATGTCTTCTATTTTGCAATGACACGCATTAGACTATTAAAAATAGGTTTAAGTTATGAAATCTGGCTTTTTACATCCTGTATTATGGCTTCTGTCTGTATAACATGACGATAAAAGGACAATTAATCTATATGATATCAAACCAATCAATAGAAATTTAAATGAATAACGCATTCTTTTTAATTATTAATTAATTTTAATTGCGATCTTTTAAGGCCAATATGCCTTTGTATTTACACGTATTGTAAATACTTCTTGATCAAATATGAGGTTCTGACGCCCGTAAACCGGTTTAAACCCAAAATGCTTTGCATGGACCGTTCCTAGGAGTTGATCCAAGTTTTTTTCATATGTGTGTTTTTTGTCTGGTTTTCGTATTGTGCAATGTTGTATTGACATTCGCCGCCGGTCAATTGTCTTTAAGTGAGGGCATTTTGCTGCTGGTAAGAGTTCTCTCATGCAAATGCAACTGGAGTTTATAGTCATAATTGCTTTACATTTACAAACAAACACCACATTTACATCCTGCATCTGCTCATATAGGATGCTATTTCATTTATTCATATAAAAAGTAAAGATAAATCATTCCTTTCAAAACTGTTACAAAGTTAAGTATAAGAAACCAGTATAATTAGTGTATATTAAAACAAATACAATCAATAGAAACAACTTTGATCAAGTAACATATTCGCCTTAACATTGTATACACAATAATACACACGTTCAAGGTGACCCTGCATTTCAAAGTTTCTTTATATTTTAAAGCTTTTTTTGTATTGATTAGCAACTATCATTAGTAAAATTAAGGGGTCGATGAGTTTTTGATAACAAAACAGTTTGTCGTTATAAATTGGTTAGATAAGTCAATTAATAAGACAGCATACATTGCTCTGATAAATTGTTTTTATTTTACTTCTTTTAAAAGGACATATTCACAGATTGAAAAATTGACAATGTGCTAGTTTGTCACATATTCCAAAAAGGAAAATAAAATATATACATAAAAGTCCGAAATGTCACTTCTGCAAAGAAATTTATTCGAAATAATAAGTGGTTAATAAATAAAGAGCAATTGAAATGACAAAATTATTCAGCGTTTCTTAAGTGCTTCGTTCGTACAAAAACTATATAAAAAAGCCCCTTTGGCTCATTGGTTAGATCCGGAGTCGTAGCTACGACAACCGGGTGAGATCGTTTTTGTTGGCAAACAAAAACCTTATATTTCAGATTTAAGGCCAGAAGCTTTACTATTGTATTTTTTTGTTTCATTTTGTTTCAATTCAGAAATATGTGAATAAGTCCCTGTAATATCCCGGCAGTTATATGTTGACAATACTAATGTGTTTATTTACCATGGTTTATATTTTAATAATATCTTCTTCGCATTGTTTCTAAATCTCGAACTCATCAACATATGCATTGTTGGGTTTGTTACACAGTATACATAAAAGACGTTTTTGTCATATGAATAATTATTCTTGCTAGGCGGGTCTCGTTTGTCAAAAATATCATGGCAACCCAATTAATTGCCCAGGAGATAATATAAATAACAGTAATAAAGCTCATAATAAGTGTTCTTTTATTTAACTGGTGTTCTTCGCTGGTAAGATTAAGACGAATCTGTCTTTGGTGCTTCTCAAATGAAATAATAATTATATCTTCCGCATCTTTATTGTCCGTTGAAAGTTCTTTAGCAGCGGTCGACAACCCAGATGCCATGGATACCGAGATCGGGGAGAATGCATCGGATTTAACATTATTCCTCGATATGTTAATGGTGTTATCAATAGATTTTGTATTATTTTCATCATTTCTGTCCGTTCCAGATGCGACGTTAGCTGTCTGACCAGGGATGTTTGTGTAGCATTGACTCCCGCACTTATTATTTGTACGTGCACCCTTAGTTGCTTCCGGAGAAACTTTATTTGAAAATACTTTTCGTACATTCCCACGTGTTGTAGCGCGTACCATATCCATCTGCGGCTTTGAAAGTCCGTTTGTGTTCTGTCTAAATTTGTTGTTTACTCTTTGCTGGTGTCTTCGTTTCAGCATAAGTGTAATTTTTATGTAACAAACACTGACAATTATAAACAAACCAATAAATATCGCTGCATAAATGAGGTCTATAATATACATCACAAAAGCCTCCTGTCCTGAACGTGAACATTCCAAATCGTTGTCTGGATGATATGTAAATAAAGCCGGTGATGTCATAAAGATGCTGATAATGTTCACAATGATGCAAGCGTGCTTCGCCTTCGATTTGTTGTGTAGGGAGTTGAAAGGTCGGCATGTTTGCATATAGCGGTCCAGCGCAATAGCTGTCAGAAGGAAAATCGAACTTATGCTTGTGACATAAATTGAAAACTTGTGGAATGCACAAACATAATCACTACCCATGTACATCCATATTTCGGGCAGCTGATAAAACACATACACCGTAATGTTGATACTTGAACAAAACAATTCCACAATTGCCATGGTGATGATCAGAAAGTCCGTACTGTCTTCACCCTGTTTTGCGACTGTACAATGATCACTAACGTGTTCCCAGGAATGCCGATGGTTCCTATGACAAGAAGGTAGCCGAGTTCAAAACTATGGATCCATAGAGGAACATCCAGTTGATAGTGATCCTCGTCATAAAGGGCCGTTGAATTATCGTCAGCCATTTCCATTAAAAAAATATATGACAGCTAATCACGTAAATTCAATAAACTAATAAAGATGTTAAATTAAGCATCTGTACTTGACCAGAGACATGAAGTGTATAACGTCGGCTTTGATAGCAATCGCGTTCTTTTCTTGCACCAATAGCATCGGCTAGACATTTTCCGATAATATTCGTCTCAATGCCAACGATTCAACCTTTGAACATGGTTAACTACGCATGAAAAAAACAAAACACTTAATCAGTAATACAATTAACAAAACAATGTCAACAATATCTTTGAATTTTGTTGAATTTGTCATTGATTCAATAACCTATTTCTGGAAATCACTGAAATGGATAAATCTGCTGTTGGCAGTTGGATCTATTCATTGTATCTATTTCATGGTCAAGTGGAGTGGAATTACAGTACAACCAGTGGTTTTTGAATTGATATATTAGCGGAGATCTTGAAAATGCCAATTTTCAGTTACATATCTTTTTATACGATTTCCCGTTCGGAAATGTAGTAGACAATGATGATTTTTAAATTATAGAAAGTGTTTCCTATAGTATTTTTATATGCTAAACAAACTCAAACATGTTTTACTTTATAACGCGTCAAGAACTTGTCACACTACAACATTTTAGAAAACGTATACCGACGTATAAAATTTCTCAAACACGCAAGCATACGTTGATAATGTATTAGAAAATCAATCGGAAACCTCCTTTAGACGTATACATAGCGTTTTCGTAACGATTCGAACGAATACAAATCTATTTTTTATGTATGGGAAAGGTATTCATAGCTTATGCCTAGCGTTTCCATAACTTAGACAACGCAATTATATTGAAACGATCACTTGACGTCAGATATTAAAGACGGCTAGTCTCTTCAACCCATGTTATTATTGTAATGGACGCAGATCAATCAACATGACTGTGAAAAAAAATGTTTTCATCCGCAAAGATGCAGATAGGAGCCGATCAAAGAAAACTTCATCCTCATCATCTTTCACCAACTCGAACCACCATTTGCATCTGATCATTATTCAGACGACGATGACCAATGCCACTGTCGTGCCGGCTTCAGCGCCTCTTTTTAGGCATCTATGACAACATATGTGACTCAAACTTTGTTCCAGTCCCAATCGACAAAAAGCGAGGCAAAAAGACCGCGTTCTCCCTAGAGTTTTTTGTGTGCATAAGAACACTTTGCTACTGGGCATTTCACGTACAGACCTCGGTGTGGGAGGACCAGTGCTAAGGTTGTGCAAGACAGCCGAGTACTAGTACATAAGGGCGGATTTAAGTCTCTCGTGGAAACACATACACCCGAGTAAATGAGAAAGTTTCTTCGTGACGGAGTTCATCCATAAGCTGGACGAACATGTTAAACTTCGACTTCGATACATGGCATCACCCACACCTTCCTTCTACGTTGACCTCTTCTCCGCCATGTCCGTTTTGGCTCGAACTATATTTTTACAGTGGCAAGTCAATCAAATGATTTTGACGTTGGAAAACACCTTTTTGTTGTCTCGTCACAGCCACACAGGGTTCTTCTTATCTGTGATTATGGTTGTGGACATCGCACCTCATTTCAGCAGGAACAATGACTTACTCATGGGTACACAATTGTATCTGAAACCAAACAACTGTCAAATACGCTACATGTAAGTTCTAAACATTCTTAGTTTTAAGCATGTATTCAGGGATCGTCAGGCATACGTTTAATACTTCCCAATACGCTATGGGAAGATGAGACAAATGTTAATGAAAAGTTAACACTGCGTTCTGAATAGGTTAGATAAACGTTTCACAAACGCGAAACAATCGCCAATGGTTGCCGACGAATTTCAAAGGATGCCAACTTATGTGTAACTTACTTATAGCGTATGTGCAAATTGCCGCCACCGGCGTATGACAACCAACGAGAGCCATTTCGGCGCGCTGGTAACTTGTGTACAACGTATTCTTAAAGGCCAAGTCACACTGTGGCGAATTTAACCTACGAGTTCTACTCGCCTAGTGTCGTGTAGATCTTGTACACTTGTCGTTCTTTGTCGCAGTGATGTCTACTTATGTCTTATGAAACCGTTTAAAATTCCTGCCGCTTCTCGGCGACTTTTTATTCTCGTACACGTGTCGAAGACATGACGAAGGAATCTCGCGTAGTCTCAAACACACTGCAACACATTTCGTAGACATTTCTTCCCTTGTCGTAGCGTTTCGTCGTATATTATCGTTTTATGACATAACACGAGTTTGCCACGAGTTTGTGAGATATGCTCGTCCTTTTCTCGTAAGTTTCGTTATAAACTCGTGCTCATGTCCTCACAAGTCGTACAGACTCGTCCACACAAGTACATTCTTGAAGACAAGTCTTATTTTACCCTTTAGTCCAAAACATTTACCCTAAAGAACTTTCCTTAAATAAATCGTGTTCATCGTATACAGATGCTGCATTCTTAGACTTACATCTTACCATTACTAACAATATAGTTAAAACCAGTCTATATGACAAACGCGATGATTTTAATTTCGAAATAGTAAATTTCCCTTTCTTGGATGGTAATATTGCTAGAGGTCCTTCCTATGGTATATACATTTCGCAATTAGTTAGATATGCAAGAGCTTCCTCATGAGTTAAAGATTTCAACGACTGTAACCTTACACTGACTAAGAAATTATTGAAACAAGGTTTTTTATATCATGATTTACGCAGTAAGTTTGCTAAATTCTATAGACAATATAATGTCTTAGTTTCTAAATACAATGTTTCTTTGAAATGGTTCTTATCTAACGGAATATCCCAGCCATAATTTTACAATGATGTTTTGAAGCGAGTTCGCAAATGTAAACATGTTAAAGTGAATGCTAAACGCATACTTAATAATTTAATACACACTTATTATCAAAAGGATACAATACACTTATACTAAAAAACATTTTGCGTTTTAAAATTATGACGTCATCGTGTGCATTTACTGTCTCAGTGACGAAGCGTAAGATTATCTTGGATATATTGTACCCTTTTATTTAATATTTTACAGCATTTCCGATTTATACCCTGGTTTTAACACCCACGTTCATTTTTTTCAATTTGGGTTAGCAGGAAGATGTAGAATAATATATTAAGTTTTATTCAGTTTAAAATAAAAATATACATTAAAGCTATGTAATCTAGCTTTTTACACCCAACATTACGGCTTCTTCCTGAAATTGCATGACGATGATCTGAAAATTGAACTATATGATGCTATGTCTTTAAAGCTGTTTCTTAAAAGTTTGAGATGTAGTTGATACTTGTTTTTTGTTTCATTTCATTGTGCCTCAGAAAGTTGCAATTCTGCTGCTCTGGTTTGCATCTAGCCATTGAGTAATTAAATGGTAATTCAATTGAATAATATTCTCTTTTATTGCTGTTTAATTTGAATTGCAATGCTATGAGGTTAAATTTATTTACACTTACCTGTTTTGTGAATAATTCTGGGCCAAATGTGAGGTTTGTGCGCAGAGAAACCGGTTTAAACCCCCAATGCTTTGCATTGGCCGTTCCAAGGCGGTGACCCCATTTTTATTCATGTGTGTTTTGTGTTTGTTATCTGTTTTTGTGATGTCCTGTGTATTGTTTTTGGCAAATGGTCACTTGCCATAAATAAAAGACCTCGGGCTGCTAACAAGAGTTATCTCCTGCTGTCGCAGCTGGAGTTTTGCTTTGTTTATATTTATATTGTCGAAAAAATATCGTACGCATATATCAGCTGAACTCGTGATAAAAAAAGAGATTATCGTATTTGTGTCGTGTCAATGTCGAGTCAAGTTTGAAGAAAACTCGAACAAATGTCGTATTGAAACAATTCCGCGAGCAACTCGTACACTTTACGGCGACTTATAATTCGCCAGAAATCGTACAGAACTCGCTCAAATTTGCCACAGTGTGCCAGGGCGTAACATATTTGACGTACGCCAGCGTATTTGCCAAATTTCTCGTATGCACGGGCCAGTCACACATTTCCTTCTGTGTTTATATCATCAGCAGTTTCCGATAATCCTTCTTTGTCTATTTGGTCCGCACTTTCCTACACAATCTATATCGTCCGCAGATTGGTCCGCGTTTTAGTATGCGCCTAGCGAAACGACAGCTCTGTATAGATAACGCGCGGTGAGTAATCGAATTTTATTTTTGGAAATCGAAAGTAGAAGTATTTTATGAGAGTACAATGTAGATGTGACTCGTAAGTTTGTTTTGTTTTGTTGTTGTTGTTGTTTTTCATTTTTAAACTAAGCTATTTTTTTTTAATGTTTGCTGATACGAACTTAATTTATTTATTAAATTGTTGAATAGGCCACTAACGAGTACTGTTGCATACAAAAGTAATCCATTTTATATTTTGAAAATGTTTGCTTGTACCTAACAAATATTTTTTATCAAGGTCACACAAAGGTATATGTAATATTTTAAGAGTGTCACACCTCTTAAATCGCCAGTATATTGTGATCAATTCTGGATGGTAGTGTCTTATGTCGAAATTACTTATCTACTTCGAATATTTTGCCCATATAGCATGCATGTTATTATCATGCAAAACGAAAGTGAACACTTATCCATAGTTTTTGTGTTGAAATTCAAACGCTTTCAGACGTATCGCCGATGCCATTTTATCTGACCAACATTATTAAACATAATTTACAAATGTTCTTTGTCGCCAAACGTGTGTACGTTTTGTATACTAAATTGTATATATGCATTGTATCTTGTTTAAGCACATGATTACAAAACCGAAAGTGTTTGTTTGTTTGTTTATTTCGATTTTTCGCCGTATTCAACAGTATTTCAGTCATATAACGGCGGTCAGTTAACATTGTCACACTTTTCCTGGGTTTACCAGTACTAAGTGCACATATTTATGCCAGTAACTGACAACTGCCCTACTTGATCAGAGGTAGGGGGAGAATGGCCGTAGAAATAATTTCATGACCAATCCCCACATAAGTTATGTGGCCGGGCTGGGAATCGAACCCGCGACCCTCGGATTTGTAGTCCAGCGCTATACCAACTGAGCTAGCCGGCCCGTCTAAACCGAAAGTGTGCGTAAGTGTGCTTACAAACAAAACATTTCACATTATTCAAAATACTGTATTTTTAAACCTTTTTTTGATGATCAGCTTTTAATTCGCTAGGCATCGTCTCAAAAACTTGCCTGTGTGAAGAGTTAGAGCCATATACTTATATATTCTAAGGCATGCTTAAAACCATAAATCAGTCATTTAAGCAAGAGACATTGTATATGGAAATTGCATCACAATATTAGCAGAGTATATTAATGGATTGGAGAGAATGTATTAAATGGCTTTACCACCAAGGGAATTAAATTGGATATCGTTCATATCATGACAACAATATGGTTTTGAACATTCCTAACTTTACACAATGTTGCAAGTACATTCTATCATTAACGAGGACTCAAGCATGCAACGTCTAATATTTATCTAGCTATAATCGTTTCAAAATGTATGCAAGATATAATACAGTTTAAATATAATAATAGTAGATATCCAGTTATAACAATAATTTATTTTATGTTTTATATTATTGTTCTAGTATACAGAAACATGTTCTGTCAGCAAGAATAAAGCAGTATGTTAGAGATTGCGGATAGGTGATCTGTACGAATAAAGTGGGTAGATATGAAACATGCCTGAAACATGATAACGAGTCAAGTTGCAACTCATTGTAATGCTCAGTTTAGTGTATATCATTTACTGTGTATTTATATGCCGATTAGATTTCAGAAACTATGAGCACAGATGGGAAGTCAATCGCGAATCATTTAGATGATTCAGAAGATTTAGATGAAAGTGAAGACCAACGAAACATGGCATTAAGAATGTAAGATGGCTTAAAAGTTAAATACTTTTATTAGTATGTGTTTATTTGCTATTCATACATGTTATTAAATTACAACTTTCGAGTTGAGTAAATGTAGCATATCATTAATACAGAGATATATTGCATATTTATTCTATATTTCGTACAGTGGTTTGGGACCGTTCTATTACACAGTTAATGCTGCTACAAATATAACGGGAATCGGACTATCGTAAGTACTATTTCTATTTTAAAAGTACTGCTACGGTCGTTTCGGATTCCTTTTAAATAATGTTCGATTTTTCAAAAACGGGTTATAATTCTTTGTAAAGAAACAACGAGGAACTTGAAATCGTTTACATCGACTCGTCAATTTGAAATGAAAATAACGTGTAACCTATTTCGCAAAATAATAATAATAATACGGTTAAGTTAACTGATTCTGGGTATGCTTCTTTTATGTTATTTATGAATTTTATAACAGGTTATGATTGAGGTTTGTATAACTGTCACACATCGATGACAATACCCCGAAATGTGTGAAAAACATTGCATAACAATGATAAAATTGCATAACAATTTGATAAATTAATTAGTACCACCCAATACCGATACACAATATAACAATTAACCAAACGCCGTTCCAAAATTTTTATTTTATACAAATACATAAAATAAAATAATATCCATTCAATTCGTAGATAAACAATTTGGGGCCGGTTTTACACCATTGGGGCCGGTATTGCCTAAATGTGGGGCCGGTTTTGCATTTTTGGGGCCTTTTTGACTGGGACCGGTTTTGACTGGGGCCGGTTTTGCCTGCTCCCGCATGTGTGTACAACAATCCTTGTAAAGTGGTTCGCTGACTTTTTATAGTAACGTAAATACGTATTCAATTTTCATTTACAGAGCTATATGGAGTGTAGTTAGACGGTCCTTTGGTTTGACACTACGTTTAATAAGGTAATAATAAACAAATACTTGTAAACGGAATACAATTGACGACAGTTTTGTAAACAGTCTGTATGAGATGGAGTTGTACCTAGTGTCACAAAGGCACATCGGTTTGTATCTGCAAGTTTTGTTCAATAAAATAATACATGTCGTCAGACATGAAGTGTCATCGTTTTAAACAGTTTGGCTTTTTCGTTATGTGATGCAGTTGGTGTTTATGAGATCGCAAATCGTTCACATACAAATCGTCTAGTGATTTTATTAATTAAATGAGAGGCAATTCATCCCTCAAATGCTTCAACAAAAACATCCCATTTTTCAAATTTGGTTGCGCATTTACAAGATAAAATTCATTTTAACAACATTTTATTGTAATACTTGTGTGTGTTTTTTTTCGATTTAGTCGCATATTCTGGTGGACAAATGAAAGATTCTGGTGGTCAAATGAACGAGAGCTATGTCAGAATTGCAGACATTTACAGGTAACCATCTTTATTGTTTTAAATCCTCATTTACCATTAAAATCGGGGACGCACATGTTCTTTCTCTTATCGTTTATATACAAAGTTCATACTTACTTAAATTACACAGCACATATGGGCTTACCCATGGTTATGTTGGAATGCTTTTTTCTAGATTCTAATCGAGTTTACGGTCACTAAGTTTGTGTCTTCCATCCCCAACATTGGTTTTCAGATAATTACAACGTAATAATCCCCACAATTCTAAATTAACATCAAAGTCAATATCATACCTATTTTGTTTATAAAATTATATATTCACATAATTATATACAGTAACAAAGTTGACTTGCACTACAATGTATACATAGGTGAACACAACAATTCAAGTGCTTTTGACCGAACATGCAGTATTTTTCATTGTTATAGTATGCACATTCAGTAAGGCTTATAATCAGTAAGCAGTACATCAGGTTAGTACTAAGTGATAATACTAACATTAATGATGAGCTGAATCAATAACATAGTATGTATTTATAACCTTTCTTCTCATGTTAGGATATTAATTTTCGCATGTATTGTGGCGTAGTCTTAGTGTGCATTGAAAACACTTGTTCAAATATAGTTTAAGTTTTAAAATGTATGTACACCGTATCCGAGTAACAATACTACGAAAATTCTAAATCTATCCAGCTATCTGATATTTTGGCTGGGGATTTTAGTGCAAAAACAAAAGATTACATGGATTATAGACCTAAGACAATTTAGCTTGTATTTTTGGAGCAGTTGACTACGAAGGTAGTTTTTTGACATACCACAATCAAACAGATATACACTACGAGGAAACAATTTTGGTCAATCTTTAGGTCACTTGTGTTGCGTTTTTTTACACACACACATCCTAAATAGAAGATTTTCAGGCGAAAGTGATAGCCATTTAAATGTATATCGAATTATGGGGCTAGTGTGTGAATTATATAATCACGTCTTCAGAATTGTTCGAGAATATAACCGATTTTAAAGTTCCTGGCGGTTGCGAATCTGATCATTCTCCATTAACGTGTCAGAGGAATATGGAGTGAAGTGATGATAAGAATGTCAAAACTGATGATCAAAGTAGAATATCACATTAAAAAAATATAAATGGAAAAGCCAATTTGAAGATATTTTCCGTGATCGATTAAAGCGTTGTTTATTGAAAGTAGTCAATTTATTATGATAACCATAAATGAAAACATTAATTTAGGAATTGATAAAATTACAAATCTTTTGTCGTAATGTCACAGTGTCCAAGCTCTGTAAGAGAACGGCAACCAAAATGGTGGGACGAACAATGTCGTTGACATTAATCCGTCTTCGGGGGCCAATGGTGTAGCTTCCGGTTTGTGTTCTATCTACACCTTTGTGAATGACTGTGCAGTCCGATTCTTGAGTGGCAGTCTCTTTTGCACTTGCTGTATGTAAAAAACGTTGCCTGCTGAGGCTGCTGTTGTTTTTCCGGCTCTCTTTGCAGCAAGGTTTTTAATTCTGGCATCCTCGGCTGTCTGAACCCCTTGTCTGACAGCAAGGTGCCATGCGGAGCGGTCGTCTGCAAGGCTTTCCGCAAATTGACGTTGATGTCAGACAGCTTCAGGTCTTTTATGCAGACGTCCTTGTAGCGCAGACGTGGGCGTCCTGTCAGCCGTATGCCCTCTGCCAGCTCTCCGCACAGTAGGTACTTTGGTATGCGGTCTGGGTCCATTCTCCTGACATGCTGTTCATGCCAGCGCTTTTCAGGCCCTCTGTATCGGGTATCTTGTCCTGCTATTTTATATGCAGAATGCGTCGCAGGCACCTCAGGTGGAAGCTGTTGAGTTTCTTCTCGTGGCTCATAAAGGACCAGGGTATGGTAATAATGGTTTTTCTCCTGATGATGTCTCTAGAGTTTCATTATTCTTATATTCGCATAAGGAATCAGGGGTCCATGACTCGCTAATGTAGAAGAGTGTGCTGAGCACGCAGGCCTGGAAGACGCACAGCTAGGTCTGCTCAGTGAGGTTTGGGTTTTGCCAGACCATCTGGTTCAGTTTGGCAAAAACTGCTGCTGCCTTGGCTATCCTGCTGTGGACCTCTGTCAAACTGGTGATGGTGGACCAGAGGTAGGTGAAATTCTGCACAACTTCCAGGTTGTTCCCATCAATGGTGATGGTTTGAGGGGAGTCTGTAACCTGGGCCATGATGTTCCTTAACTCCATAACTGGCAGGTCTAGGATGGTTCCCAGTGCAGTGTTTGTGACGACGTTGCGGGTTGCGTACAGATCAAGGTATTGCTCGACCCAGCGCTGCAGCTGCTTTCTGGTCGGTGATGACTTCGCCGGTTAAGACAACAAGGTGCTGTCTTAGAGCTTGTGGGGCCGTCGATTTCTTGATCACTTCGTACATGCCTCGAACATCCCCGGTGTCAGTAGCTGTATACTGCTGCAGAGGTACAGCCAGTAGGTGTTGCCGCAGTGGCGGGCGGTCTGCTAAGCGATGTTCCTGGCAGTCCCGAGGGCTTTGATCATAGTAGGATTCGCCGACGCCTTGTAAGCCAGGAGGGTCTTCCTCTTTGCCTCAGTCACAGGCCAGGCTCCATCTCCTCCCAGTGGGCCTCATACCAATCTTTCGCTCCTTCTTCCCGTAGGCTGCAATGATCGCGTTGGCGTTGTACTCAGCGTCTCGGAAGTGAGACCACTTTGAGTCAATGGTGTTATCGGACGCCTCCTCTGTGAGATCCTCTTGCAAGTTATGAACGGCTGCGTCCTCTCGTGGTTTCTTGCACAGCGGGTGTTAATGCGCGGATGACCCTTCTACTTGGAGTAGTGAATCTTCTTCGGGAGAACTCGCACCTTGCTGGCCACAAGGGAATAATCCGTAAGGACCAAGACATGTGGTCCGGGCCTCGTGGTCAGCTCCCACCCTAGCGTTGAAGTCTCCAAGCATATAGAGTGCTTCAATGCTGGGGATCCTGGATATCGCTTTATCTAGGGCCTCGTAGAACTGGTCTTTCTCCTCAGGGGTGGTGTAGAGGGTTGGCGCGTACACGCTGAAGATGTTAGCTGGGCCAGCAGCTCTGTGCCTGACGGGTCTCAATGAAGATAACGAGCGTGTTCTTCACAGCAAAGCCAACGCCGTGCTGACGTGGTTCGTCAGAGGACTTCCCATGCCAAAATAAGTGGTAGTTGGCTTTCCTGATAGTGTCGATGTCAGCTAGAAAAGTCTCCTGTAGGCATGAAATGTCTACGTTCAGCCTGGATAGCCTGTCAATGACGGCAGTTCTGCGTGCGTCATCAGTTTGCTGCAGGTGAGCAGTAAGTCCGGGACACATAGTCCTGACGTTCAAGTTGCAAATCGAAGAGCTGGAGTTTTCTTGCTTGTTTAAGTCTTGCCTGTTGCAAAAATGTGTGACCCACTTGTTGAGATGAATCTCTGAGCTCCACGCATCCAGTGGAGCAGGCAGGCCATGGCGGAATAGCATCTTACTGGCTGGGAGCTGCCCAGCATGAGGCGGGCGGTAGCTGTCCACTAAGATACGATGACCTGTCCCACCCTCGGAAGTGAAACCTCGCACTCGTTTCTTACGCCAATCGGATGAGCTGATCACCGGTAACTGCCACTTCCCGTGTTGTGCCGGCATCTTGCGATGGCGCTGGAGTGTCTTCCTTAGTGGAGCTACGAAACCTGGGCAGGGTGATATGGGGGACCAACTGTTGCCGATGCAGCATGCCCACCCCTCTCCACGCAGCGGATGGATCCAAGGGAATGGCGAATGCCGATAGAGCTTGGTACTAACGGCGTCGCAGGAGTTGCCGAAAAGCTGCAGAAGACAGCAGCAGACCGCCTTAGGGACTCCGTCTCCTGATTTGGTGTCGGGGTTGACTCCCTCAGCCTTTCCTATCGATGGAATTGGCCGCAAGGCAGAGGAAGTTTGGAATCGGAGTTTGTCTTAGCCTAGAGGACCGACCGTCCAAGGCTGACGAGCCCCATCTGTTTGAATCAAGGTGCTAGTTTGAAGCGCTAGTTACCCGCCTGCACCCTTTCTCCTGTCTGTGGCAACATGGTCCGCCAGGCTTAGACACTAAGCCACTCGTGAAGGCCAGGAGCTGGGTTTGACTGTCAGAGACGATAAGAGACGCAAAGCCATATGGAGAAGTGGGCGCTTATCTCCACTTCACCCCGGAATAACAGCCCATGGACCACACGCACAATGTAACATTCTTTAAAATGTAACATTCTTAAAATGCAGTAGTATAAGTTTCTGCGAAAATCCCGGTCTTACAATTCGTCGGCAGATCTCAGGGAGTATAAAAACCGGAGAAATGCATTTAAAAACTACTGAAATATCAAGATTCGAGATTTCAAACAAAACAACAAATATACATGAATTGATTAAAAATCGTAATAATCCCAATATTTTGCGGACAAAAATAAAACAAGCTAAGCCAAAACCATGGTAGTAGTATTAATCCAAAAGAATGGCGGGATTACTTTTCAAAATGTAATTTTCTTTATGATAAAAAAGCACCACCAATTACTCTAAATGGTGGTGCTGATAATGAAACCCGTTATAATACTTTATCTCTTAACGAAACATTTAGGGGAATTTCTTCCGATTATTATAAATCTACGCTTGAAACTTTAGCACCATACTTGTTTATGATTGTTATCAAAATTTTTGAATCCAAAGAATTTCCAAATACATGGGTAAAGAGTATTATGTGTCCCATTCATAAGTTTGGACCCACACATATCCCAGGAATCTATCGTGAAATATCACTAACAAACAACATTTTCTCTGGTATTATAAATAAAATAGTATTCGAATGGGCAGAATCCAAAAATAAAATTGACGAATAACAGTCAGGCTTTCGCGCTGTTTATTCAGAAATTGATATTTTTTTGTCTTTAAGCTATAGCTCAAAAATATATTTTAAAGAAAGGGGGTAGATTTTACTGTTTATATCTTGATTTCCGCAAGGCCTTTGATTAACTTAACCGCCACGTATTATTCAAATGCCTAGAAAGAAAATGGTATTTTTATCCAAAAAGTATAATTCACTTTATTTATGTGTTAAAGTTCAACGTACAGAAAACCAACCCAACAGAGAGGTTCTATATAATAATATTCAAATAAAAATTACTGATTTTTTTAATGTAACGTTAAAAAAACTCAGTAATTGTTATTTGAGAATTATCCACGAGCTCGACTTTTTCGCACAATATATTGATGAATTATCTAGGCTGTTACGTCAGAAATGCGGATCTGGTATATTCATAACTAATGAAATTCACGACGTTATTTGTCTTATGTTCGCCGATGACGTAGCTAGTTGTGCAGAAACATTATTTGTCTCATGTTCGCTGATGACGTAGCTAGTGGTGCATAAACATTATTTGTCTTCTGTTTGCCGATGACGTAGCTAGTTGTGCAGAAACAGGCAACAAATTGCAACATCAATTAAATGTTGTAGATGACTTTTGTGTAAGAACTGGAATAGGGATTAATCTTCGTAAAACATAAATAATATATTGTTGTTGTTTTTTTTCAAATGGCGGGACTTGAAGAAATTATGAAAACTGGAGTTTCCGTGAAACACAAATAAATATTGCCCCTGTCTATAATTACATGGGATTAATGTTTACGAAACTATCTTGGAGCGCAACACAGGAAAAGCTAAGTGCACAAGCAAAATAATATTTTTTGCCATTTATATTTACAGTATGTCGTTTGGATACTTTCCAATTGTTTATTGGTATAATATGTATTGTTTGGCTGGTGGCCTTTATTTACTTTAATAAACTGCGTTGAGTCTATGGAATTCATTTATACAAACATAGGTTGATGTATATAGTTCGTCGTTAGAATAGTATTTTGTTAGAAATAATAAAAGGGAAATAATAAAAGAATGTTGTGGTTTATTTTATTCTCGATGCGGATTTTTTTGGTGCCTTTAATCATTCTTAATACACATACTGAAATGCCTGAGCGATTTTATAATTTTATAAAACACTTACTCTTCCAAGTCCATCAAAGCTACACAAGGATTGTGATGATGTCGGATAATCTAAACCTGGTCTTCTTGGCCACAAGGTTAACACGCTATCTGGGGTCCACACAATATATCCAGCGTTCATATAGAACTTTAAAAAGGAACAGCACATGGTTCAAATTTATGTCAACGGTTTCACCAGCTACACCTATATATTTATTTGTATTTCTGATGTATTGTTTTGTAACCTCATTCACAATGTTTGCAGCAGTCCGCGTTTAATTCTGTTGTTTTGTATTATTTAAAAATATATAAATAAATTACCTTTCTGCAATTTGTGAATAAAATTTCAAATAATTAACCATGTTTTGTTAATATGTGAATTATTAAGGTAAAATAATTAAAATAGTACACCAAGCGTGTTTTTGTAGATGCAGTTAGACGATTTACGAAAAGAGAACTTCCAGTTGAACGATAAGTGAGTGTAACTAAATACTGTCTCCATTTAAACTCTCTATTGATTTAAACAACGTTAACGAGGGTGTAATTGTAAATAAAACGCAACAATTAACCATATAATTGTAAATATAGGTGTGTAAGGTCTACTATAAGCATTCTGATTTATTGTAATGGTCTAACACGTTTAATTTTAAATATAAAATCTGGACCACGTGTGAGGTTTGACGCGTTTTATAAACGATTACACTCCAACAGTTTACATGTGCCTAACTTTCAATGATATTGTTTTTAATGCAGTTGTGTAAGTGATGATAATAATATATATTTGCTGTATTAGTCACTTGGCTAAACAAGGACAACGCAAAGCGACGATTTGTTCGTGTTTTTTAAACGTGGAGTACAATATTGCTTAAAGTAGGTTTACACTACGCGTGTGATCCACATGACATTTGAAACGTACATACTGATATATTCGATTTGTGCATTTGTCATGATATAACGGATTCATTGGCAGGCTGAACGCTTTCTATCAGCGTGGTGCAAAAGCGATGGAAGAGAGCGGGTCTCTGGAAAACACAAACGACGAGTTCTCAAACACCAAGCTTGCGGGCTGGTTTGATGGAGCATTGAAGGAGCATTGGATTAATCTTTGTGACGCTCTCGGAGGCAGCCTCAAAGAAATTCAGTATTTGACAGTTCTTTCAGACGTCATGCAGGTAAATTTATTATCTGAATAGTATAAAATGTATGTTTCAAACAAATTCGTTAATAACATGTGTTTTAAACAAAATAAAATGTCCAGTAGAATTGATAAATGTTATGTTATACCCATGATTAATGTTTAAATGATTCTTTGTTTTTTTTTTCTTATACAAGCAGGCGTTTGCATTCAATTTTAATACATAGATATACATTCCAGTCAGTGTTCATTCAATGCGCCCAGACTGTCGAGGAAACGGAGAAACATCTATTACAGATAGCTAAATACGCCAGTGAAGATCCGGACGAGGTAAGATCTTATACTTTGAGGGCTTGCGTCAAGAACTAAAGACAGAATTTGATATACGTATTTCGTTTTCTTTCCAATCGTCGGCCTCTCACCCACGAAGGAATTTTCATATATCTCGAGATGTGTTCGATATCACTTCCAAACAATAATTAGATGCATTGTTCCACTGGACTGTGATAACGTGTTTGTCTTCGTAGTAAAATTGTGTTTTCTGATATCGGAGGCACCATATGAACTTATTTTAACTGCAAATGAATAAGGCGCGGTGTAGATATGATATCACATGATAGAGACAGAGAAAAATGTAGAATTGTGCATAAATTCAATTTAATTGCAAGCTAGTTTGTGCTCTATAATTATGGGCTTACATTAACGGTTATCAAAAAATTGTGGTTGGTTTGCCAACATGTTAATTTCAGAACACATAATTGTACTTGCAGGTGCGACACTCAATTCGAGTTGTTCGAAAGCCACTAGGTCAGAAAAAGAGTACACGAGTGTATGTTGTTAAGGTGAGTTTTAATTACGTCATAATTTATATCTATTAGCTTAAGTGAAGCGGTATATTTGCATCTGTAAAAATCCTCCTTATTTTATTTTTTTAAATTAAATTGTTTCTTACAGTGTTCTTAAAAAGTTATTTGGTTCTTCCTTATTGCTTATAGGATATAGCCTCCAAAGTGAAAACAGTTGACACGGTACAGTGTTTATTAACCCAACATAATTTACCTGATGCCACGGTCGACAATATTGTCAGATTTATCAATGAATTGGCTGACATTTGTTGGCTGATGTGTATTAGTAACCCGCCTTTAAAACTGAACTTTGAAGTGAGAGGACAAAAATTTGAGTCTGTCAGCCAACGTTTTGTTGAATTTGCAACCAGTGAGAAAATTGAATATACTGATGGAAACCCGGGGGTAGTTCATCTAGTTGCTTGGCCCTCTGTGGAACGGGAGGACAACAGTGGATATTTGAAGAAAGGCGAAGTCATTGTGTGTACATAAACACGCATCATGTTATCAAATGTGGACTTTTTATTTTAAGCAAATTGACATCTATTTATTATAACAAAAACAATTGTTATTATAATGGACCTGTCAAGGTATCATCGACATGAGTTTGAATATTAGTAGTGAAGAATATTTCAACACATCTATCCAGCGTATTCATCTGGAGATGTATTTGTATTAAGGTTTGCCAAACTAATCTCTGTAAGTTCATCAATGTATTTCAAACCGCATCATATTTGAGTTATTGTTCTCTTTTCCTTATTATGATGACATTTTATATATGTAAACCATGCACTGTATCTGTATAATAAATATTGGATCTTGTGTATAGAAACAATGTTATTGGGATTTTTTTAAAACGTTAAGTATTAACAGTTATTGGAAAAAAATACTGGATAAGTTAAATGGATTGATTTGTTTGATCATATTTAATTATGTTGACCTTGTCATTTTGTATCTGAATTCAAAAATTACAATTGGTCTTTAACAAGAGCATGTCTTTTGTATTAATTATTTATACGTTATGAATACCTATTATATGATATATCTAGAATTATAAATGAACAATAAAAATGACTTAATGTGACAGACAAATGCTAAGGCATTACTGATTGCATATCGAAGCGCATATGAGCAAGAAATACATTTTTTATCAAGTCTTATTCAAGCGAGATTCACCAACACCGTCTCGTTTATGTTTACAATTTACACATGTTGTTCTTACTACATAAGTTTAAAGTAAAACCTGATGCGCAGGTCGATACATATGTATCCGAATATAGACGTTTCAGTATTTTATTAATATTTTGCATACATTTTCAATATTATATGCTATTAATTAGTTGCATTCATATTGGCCTTGTTATTGGGCTGAAGACAGCATAGTATCAAAACTATTGTTTCGATATAAAAAGAAATAGTATGCAGCATCTTTCAGTTTTAATAGTACAAGTTAGATCTATCATAACTATTGTTTTGAAAGGCGATATAAATAGAATGTAACAACGCCAGAATAAATTATCTAATAGAAATTATGCCTAATTACCATAATTTCGTGGGTTACCATAATGTCGTGGCCGTTAAAAACTAATAGAATGTTCGCTCGTGCATCCGAAAACATGGTCCGAATTACTATAACTGTTAAGTGAATTGTATATTTTTGCAGTATCTGAAAAGGAATTCCTATTAAACGTCAACCAGTAAGTGACTTGGTCATTTAACACACCAATTAATGACATAAAATACGCAAATTATTTACAACCATTTACATATTTTTGAATTAAATGAATGAAATTTCGTTCTCAAAGATCGTATATTTAGAACAGTTTTCCAAGGATAATTGCACATGTATGATTGTCTCCCTTGTGTTTATTTATTTCTTGAATTGTGCTACTTTCGGTAAGATTTTTTTTATAAACAATGCCCCTTCCCTAAATTTGACTGACATTTTCAAACTGTTAACTTTAAGTTAGCATTTGTTCGAGTTCTCTTCAACATTTACACGACATCGACACGACACAAGAACGATACTTACATTTAATCACGAGTTCAGCCGAGATACGATATCTGTTCGACAATCGAAGACTTGTCTTCGAGAATGTACAAGTGTGGGCGAGTCTGTACGAATTGTGAGGACATGTGCCTGAGTTTATGGCGACATTGTACGAGAAACTGACTAGCAGATGTCGTAGGCAAGTCTCCCATATTCGCAGCAAACTCGTGATAGGTCGTAGAACGATAATATACGGCGAAACGCTACGACAAGGGAAGACATTGCTCCATGAATGTGTTCGAGTGTGTTTGAGAGTGCGCGAGATTCCTTCGACATGTCTACGACAGGTGTACAATAATAAAAAGTCGCCGAGAAGCGGCGAGAATCTTAAACGGTTTAAAATTATCGCCGCTACTTGGCGAGTTCTGGCGACATAAGAAGACATAAGTAGACATCACTGCGACAAAGAACGACATGTGTACAAGATCTACACGACACCCGGCGAATTGTGGCGAGTTACAACCCGTGCGAACTCATAGCTTAAATTTGCCACAGTGTGACAGAGCCTTTACCTTTAGCCTTCCGCCAGCCCCTTTTCAGATGAATCATCTCTTGTCAGTGTGAAGATGGTGTCGACGAGTTGAAAGAGCAAACGCTCAGCTAACTCGCTGATTCTCTTCCCTTTATGAGGTGTGTCCAGCCATCCAATCCAATTTTAATCCAAATAGTAATACATAATTTCATCATGGTCATATATACAAACGCTAAATTGAAGAATACGTCAAGCGAATGTGTGTTTTCGTGGTCGATGTCATCAGTTTTTCAGGATTGGTCACTCGGTAGATTCGTTCCAATACATTAATAAGTACGAATGTTGCCCTTTCTCATTTTATTTTGTGGGAGTGCTACATGTAGAAACATTTAGTAAAACATACAAAGCGCTGAGCGTTTTCAAAATGGCGTCAAAAGCATGCCATCTCGTATAAGGCCGAGTTAATCCTGAATCCTGATTGGCTGAATCTCGTATTGGCCGTGTTTTTCCATATTGACCGCGATTTTGTTCCGTATTGGCCGAGTTTTTAAATTTATTGGCGATTTTAACATCGTATCAAGCGAACAAACCCGAGTCTCGCTTAATATTATGAAGTCAATTAAAAAAACGAAATATTAAATTGTGTTTATGTATAAATAAATACATAACTTTTACCAGCTTACCAATTAGTTATGTCGGGGTAACAAATATAGTACATATCAGAAAAGATGTGTTGTTTTTTTGCATTGTTCGACAATCTTTATTTGACTACAGCAAGAACTAATGAAAATAGCTGACTAACAACGGATCTTTTTAGTTGTACATCCTATGCGCATTACAAAACTGTTTGATTATATTAACATTTAATGAAACTGCAGCTGCATAACAGCAAAGAATGTAGTATAAATAATTATATGAATGTATTGGTGACCAGTTAGCTACATCGCACAGTTTTGTATTTCCGATTGTCTTCACTCAATTCATGTAATTGAAGAAAGACCGACTAACGTTTAACCTTATCCCTTTTCACGGCACACATTTTGAAACACACTGCTTTAAAGCCGCTAGATGTTTATTTTATCTTAAATTTATACAACACATTAGTCATCAACAACTGATAGTACATGTTGAGGTATGTTTATCGAAATTATGCGCTTGTCATATGCAAAATATTTGTGTCGTTCTCAATTATAACACTCAATGCATACAGATCTGTGTATCGTGGTGAATTTGTCCTGGCTATACAACTGCATATGTTTATTGCACTATGCTAATTTACAGATTGTACTCTGATAGTTAGTTTTATCTATAGTTTAGTTCTGTCCTATCATGTTTTATATTTAGAAATCGAAACAAACGTGTATTATCGTATGAATTGCGCATTTGTAAAAGCAAACATCCTGAGTACGCTGTCGAACAACGAAAACTGCGGTAATGTACATATTTATTTTGTATTAGCAATTAGCAATTTATATTACAAGACAAGACAAGACAAGACAGTAGTTTTATTCAAGATTAGTACAAAGTACATGATCTAGAAAAAAAAAACGAACATATATACATTCTATACGCGGTCAATGCATTCGGAATTTGTTCTAAAAATCGTGAAATATATGCAAATTCAAAACGAAACGAATTAATTGCAGTATAACATAACATAAGTTGCAAACGTATGGAGAGTGATGTACATGTATATTATACATGAATAGATTGTCTAATTTCTAATGCATATTTAATATATTTGGCAACACTTTTAACAACATCAGAGTTAACTGATCCCATTAATGAATTGAACTTATACACAGATGGTCTATCGTAAAATCGTTTATCAAGAAATCGTCGCCTTACGGTTGAGTAACATGGACAAATGCATATAAAATGGTACACATCTTCTAAATCACGCCTTCCACAGTAGAGACAGTGCCTTTCATTTCTTGGTATATTATTTGAGCGATAGCGGCCTGTATGAATTCTTAACGAATGAGCACAAATTCTAAAACGTGTAAAAAATTTCCTGAGACTAGCAGGCAATATATCAAGATAACATTCGTACATAAAATTATTTTTGTAATAAACGTAATCCAACAGAATTGAACTACGTTGTAATGAACCATGCCATTCTTGGATAAAGTTATCAATTACACGTTGTTTGAAAATTAATGGAAAAGAACCATGGATACTTTCGGGATACAAAAATACATCTGAAAAACCAAAATCATCTAAAAGTTTCTTCACAGAGGACACCCAGTTCGAGTGGCCTAATTTACAATCGTCTAAACCTCGACGATACAATGATGAAATAATAACATTATCACTTTGCAATACCTTACACCAGTAAGAAATGATGCGTGTATATCTTGATATATATAAGGGATAACGTCCAAGTTCGCCGTATACACCAATGGATGATGTAGACTTTCTTACATTCAAAATAGATTTGCAAAATTTTAAATTTTAAAATTACAGTGTACTCCCTTAAAACCGAACTCTCTATAAACCGGATCTAACATAAGCGTATTTTCATAAGTAAACAGTTTGTTAACCGTTTTTGTATACATGTGTTATGAGATATACGACTATATACGTATCGACTTACTAAACACTTTCGTTTTAATAAATATTCGCATTTAAACTGTTATCAATCGTGACAAGTAGGTTTTCGATAGGACATGCTAAAATTGAAATGTGGTTTTCAAAACAATGATCATTTTATGAAAATAAGCTGAGACTGTAGTCCTAATTATTCATTTATTTCCAGTTAGCAATGCATTTCCCATTATTGGTGAGAATATTAATGAGCATAATTTGTTATATTTCATGTGGAGGGTTTAAAGCTATGGTTACATGCACACACACGCACGGACGCACGCACGCACGCACGCACGCACGCACACACACACAAACACACACACACACACACACACGAACACACACACACACACACACAACACACACACACACACACACTAATTCACAATCATTATGCAGTATTTATCGAACATTTCATATCGTGTATTAATTCTGCATTTAAATATTCGAAGTGTGTTTGGAATATAAATTACTATTTCAGAACCAGATTAATTGGACAGTGATGTAAAGGCTGTATAGACATGGAGGTAATTATAAGTTATAGTGTGGGCTTTTACTTTAAAGGCATGTTTTTTTGTGTTAGCACATCTATGTAAAATATTATGAACAGATTTGCATGGGTTAGAAATGCGCTGTTTTGATAAGAATTGTGTGGTGCAACGGATCACCTTATGTATCCAGGGATCTTCTTGGCGGAGTTATGATTTTGCTGTATATTGTTAATAGTGATAATTTTACTGAAATAGTATTGATGCGGCAAAATCATCATGCGCACTGACAAATTTTGCGTACAAAAATAAAGGACTTAATTTTTTGACACGGGCATGGATGTTATATACTTTTTCAGACACAAGCAAGTGACAGTGCCAGGCTTCTTAATGATGTGTTGGATCAGACTTCAAGAAAAATAGATGGACTCCTTTCAGAGAAAAAGGAACTAAACCAAACAATCCAGGAACTGAACCAAAAGTAATGAGTAAATATGTTTGCATTTGATTTGTCACACAGGAAATTAAGCAATAATCACATTGACCCTTTGATTGAATAACTACAGTATTACCGTTTAAAATCATAGAATAACGAAATAAAAGTATATGAATTAACAACTGCAATTAAAAGTGTCTTAAGGAGGTATTCATAAACATAATTTATATAAAGAACGAGTTCTAAAAATTCTATGCACTATGTATATCCGTTTCTAAGTAATCTCTTCGTATAATTCAATCGCGATCAAATTGGTTAAAAGCTTTATTTGTTTATTCAATTACGATTCTACAAATGTAATCATTATATATAAGTGTTATTTAAGGCGTGAGTGAAACTCTAAAGTAGACGCTTTGAGAATTAACAATTCCTAGAAGAGTATATACATGTATATAACATCATAGTATTTTATAATTGGTTCGTCATTGGAACTTATTATGTTATAAATATATTGCAGTGAATTGCCAGAAGAATACCAGGGAGAAATATAATTTAATCGTATTTCATTTTGAATTAAGCATTATACTCGCAATAGTGCATTCGGATTCGGAATACGTTTTTTTAGTATTGTGCAGTGTTGTTTTGGCAATCGATCACTTGCCTGGAATACGATGCATGTTAATTACGCTTTCTCTCCTGCTGATGCAGCTGGACTTTCATATGTTTTATATCTTATTGACTGTTATACCTTTATGTGTTTACGTTTCAGTTATTATGCCCAGTGCTTAGTTTGCAAGTAGCTTTTAAATATTTTATTTATTCACAGATTAAATTATGTCATGGCCAACAAAATGAATAAAAGTGGGACTTTAGAAAGCACAACTGATGAGTTCTCGAACACCAATGTAGCTCACAGGTTTGACTCAACAGTAAAAGACCTCTGGATTAATGTTTGCGAAGAAATTGAAAAGGATTTTACGGAAATAGATCGTTTATCAATTATATCCCGAATGTGCCAGGTGAGACGAACATGCTTTTGTTACATACACCCTGTAAAGTTAATATGTAATGGCGACAATTATCTGATGTAATATTGGAACTGGTATATGTATAATACAGTGCTGGTTCATTTTAGACTGTGTTCACAGCATTCAAAGTGGAGTTAGAAAATGCGGACAAGAGCATTCTTGACGGTATATTTAGTGATGAAAACATTATTGCTGTTTATGCTAATGTGAGTAGCTGGATAAATAATACATGATGATGTGATCGCTTTAGAAACGCACAATTTCTATTGTGATATGATTTACAGATCTTAACAGAGGTTAGAGCTGCAAGAAAGTTACATGGAGCTAAAAGTACAACACGGGAAAAGCAAGTCACGGTATTTATACTCAGTAATCCATGTATATACTTCAATGTTTAATGCTATTTACAATTTTAAAAATATGATCGAATAAATATACTTTGTTATCAATGTAACATGCTTTTGTTTATTAGAACATATTGAAGAAAATCACCTGGCCAGAAGATATCGATAGATTAATATCTGATCGACCTAAGACCTGTATGAAAACATTTCTAACCGAGCTTGCCGAGGTCTGCTGGTTGATGGTGATTTCCAATCCACCGTTGATCCTGAATTTTGACGTCAAAGGGAAGGAATTTACGTCTGAAATCAGGGAGAAATTTATGGAATACGGAACGTCTGAAGCGATTTCTGACAGCGAAGGCGAAGGCGAACCTGGACATATTTTGTTGGTTGCATGGCCGTCTGTTGAGTTGGAAGATAACAAAGGTTGTCTCACAAAGGGCGAAGTTGTAGTGATGCCAAACAAAACAAATAATTAAATAAAAATATTGAACATGTGTTTAACATAAACACTCATTAGACTGCTTTAAAAAGATTTTCTTCATAGTACACACTTTCTAATAACTTGTTTAAATTGATTAAATTTAACGACTTGTGTAAACTATATAACATGTATTACTGAACGCTAATAGTACGCTATAAAAACAACTGAAATACTTTATTGTGCAACTGTTTATTATGTCTTGTTATGTATGTTTACGTACAAAAGAAGCAACGTATTACGTTATGTATCAATTATGTTTCGAGAGCGTATTTGTGTGTGGCTTTTCGATATACTTACCTATAAACCTCGTTTTTGTTTTAAGCAATAGATCACTGGGACATATCTTTTTAAAAGGACGTTCATGGCGCCAAACCACACTTTTTGTACAATGTTCTACACCTCTACGCTGCTATATTGTTGAGGGTTGTCTTAACGTGAGAGTGTAATCATACGTGGGCATGTCAATAACAACCAGGTTATAATGTTGCTTACACGTCTTTCTTCACGTTTCCTGTGTACATGTTTACAACACCGTAGGGAACGTACGTATGAAACTTGAAATACTGATTTATGGCGTTGTGAGGTAGTGCAAGTACAAGAACCATTACCCTGTATTAGATAGTTGACGACTGTTATGTGGTTATACACATCATAAATCAATTACATTTACATGATCATTCGCTATGTCCGCAGTTTTTGCAAACCATAACTCTACTATTATTAACGAAATTTAAATGTTTCTACGTGTTATGATAGATGACACGTTGGGGACGTGTAATGTAGAACACTAAACATAAGTATGTCTAATGTAGCTAATATTCTATTTATTGTCGAGCCAGAAGCATAACATGTGTCGTCACCTTATTGTAACATTTATTTTCGTGATATTCGAATATTACTCAGGCATCCCGTGTTTAAACTGGTAAAAATATTGGATCCGTGATCACACATAATATTATTTTTATTATTGGTGTTGTTGTTGTTTTTGTGCTGTTGTTGTTCTTCTTGTTCCTCTTCTACCTTTTATTATTAGTACTAGTATTAGTGTTCAAATTTGATTTCATATATGACAACTCTCGTTCACCAATATAACAGTTAAATACCATTCCTCGATAACCATTTATTCCAGTATGTATGCATCATAAAATGCGATTATTTGTTTGTATGTAATTATTTTGGAAATACAATAGGTTTAAATACTTATGTAGAATATTTATAGGCATATAACTAAATTAATTTAAAACTGTCATTGTCGTTTAATTTGCGTGTAAGTTTGCATTTGTTGGCTGTAATAAATAGCGTTGCGACTGTATATAAAATGAGTCCGATATTTTGTGCAATGTAATAATTACGAACATCTTTTTTATTAGCATCCATTAGCTAAATCATAACATTATGCTAAATGTAGCCTATCATAACGTGTTATGTAACGATAACATATTATTTATTATAGTAATTTGTGTACACTGGAAATATGTTTTCAATAATTTTGCAATGTTAATGGATCTTATTAAGAACTATGAAGAAATATATTATTGCTAATCGATTTCATTCAAAGTGTGTCATTGTACATATTTATTATTATTGTATCATGTATAAACAAAGATATTAAAATAGTTATTTGTTGTTGTCATTTGTAATGAAAAGCAAACCGCGAGCTTTTATATTGTACGCATGTGTAGCAGTGCGTTTAGTGTTTTATTAACATAAAGCAATACAATACGTTTATTTGTTGTTAATGTACGTTGTGTGAACTTCTTTATGATTACAGATATTCAGTTCAAAACATCACGACATATAATGTACACGTATTATTCTCTACAATTATCATTCTAACAACGACTTCTAGAAACGCAATTCATTGTTTAAGAAACAACAACAACAACAAAATACATAAATGTAAACATGTAAAAGCATAACACATTGTAATACATCCCATGCAAACGCTATCATTAGTAATTGTGTACATTTCAACATTTATCTCTCTCAAGATTCTGCTATGATCACTATTAAACTTTTCCAAAATTGATGTATTCCATACATCAACTCAACTCTTACAAAATATTGGATCCTGTCGTTTCTACTAATCATGGTAAATAGCAGTTTTACAAACAGGTGTACGAATTGACAAACAGCAGACCACAACTTGTTTGTCATTCTTCTGCGACATTAGCTATTCAGTGCACATTTGGACTTTGTCCAGAGCGGACGTGTGCTGAGGGAGCGAAATTGTAGTATAGTACATCAAGGATATAGATATATCTACATTGAATAAAAGTGGGGTAACCTTGATTTTCTTAGACTATTTTTGTTTAATTTACATGTGTTTTTATTATTTTGAAACTGTGTTTATTTCCAGTATTCTATTTGTTAAATATATATCATTGTCAGACTAATATAGATAAAATAAGACACGTATTTCGTTGGCAATTTTGTATTCAATCGTTCAGAAGGTCATTTAAGGTTTTTATTCTATTTTAGGTTTATATAATTAAGGATAAGTGTAGGCAGACTGACATATGTATAATGTAATAATTTGACTTGAATGTCATTGTGGGGATTACTATTATTAGATCCAAGCTTCCGGGATTGTCGAGCCAGGCGGTAGTCTTCCGGTTAAACAAAGCCTGGGATTAGAAGTCTTGGGCCAAGTAGAGCCAGATGATAGATTTCCGGTTAAGCCTAGCGAGGAACAGTTTTAGGCTTAGTAGAAAAAGGAAGCAGTTACAGGCCAAGTAGTGCCAGATAATAGTTGTTTATAGGTGAGGCAGAGCTAGAGGGTAGTCAGGAAGTAGTTTCGGGCGAAGCAGAGTGAGGACGTAAGTTTCCTACTCGAATATATAACACAAGCATTTAACGATCTGGGCAAAGTTAGCAAGCGGTTGATTGGGCCAAGTTCGTGCGTCCAAGTTTATTACTGGGAAGTATAGTCAGACGCGGTGGTGAGCGCAACCTGTGTAGCGTGGTCATTCAAATAAAGTACATTTAGACATCGAGATATGTCTCATATCGACAAATATAGCACAGTGTTGTATTAAACACGGAACGATATATATAATAAGAAAAATAAATAGTGCAATCACAATTATTATTATCGGTACTAACCCTAGGTTTTAATTAGTTCTCACACATACAAACACAATTAAAAAATTGTTGTAAATCTAATCTGCCTCAATTTTTATTACTATGATTAAGGCTCAAACCTTTTATCATTCATACATGCACTTTGTGACAGCCCCACAGACTTTTGCCATTAAATGATTGATCACCATACAGTGTCGCAAAACATAGTTTTAACAAAAGTTACATGTTTAAGTATTTGTGATATGTTTTGCCTCTTGCTGTGTTTGTGGCTTTGACTTCAATCTCTGTGCCGCCAAATCGCATGGCAACTGTAACATTTACCTTTCCTTGCTTATCACGTGGTGGAATATCAACATCAAACTGTCCAATAAATGTACAACCCTCATCCGTTGTATGGTTTGGGTCGGCTTTATCGGAAGCAAACACACATATGGTAGCAACTGTCTGATTGGCGTCTTCTGGATAGTAATCCTTATCAACTATCCACTCTCCAAATTTAACTGACTGACCAATGGTCACATGCTTTCTAAATGCAGCGTTTGCCCAAATTGTTCGACCGTCTTCAAATTTTAAATCTGGATTATGTCTCGCCTTATTATATTCCATGGTACATGCCACGCCGTATGTGCGGGGCATTATACGCGAAGTGACGATTTCTTCGTTGTGACCAAACAGTACGGCACCCTTTAAGACGGCCAGTTCTGCGTGATCTGGTCGGATTACCGGAATGTCGTGCTTTGAGAGACCTTGTCTTATTGCATCTGTCACGTAATCTGAATCTGCAAAGCCTCCAACTACAATTACAGCTGTAACTGGATTTGTCAATTTTATTTGTTCCAGATTGTCGTTGATAAAATGAAGTATGTCCTTAACTACTATGTCAAAACAATTCCATATCTTTTCGATTGGAATAATCAAGCGCGAATTCTTCATAGATAAATCATTTTCTTGAAGAATCTCCTGGACGCTTGTTTCTTTGGATTCCTTCCACAACGAGTAAAGTGTTGTCGGAATCCTCAGCCGTAACGGTTTACGTTCTTTTTGTTCGTGACGAGGCTCCACCTGATAATTATAAAAGTTATATCATATTGGAACATATTTTAATTTAATTCTTGATTTATAAAATCGTGTAGTTAATAAGGTATATATTACATAATTAAATTGCTTTTACTAGTTTCGAACAATTAACCCATATTTAAACAGTTTCACATATCACTTCAAATATTTAAGGTCTATGTTCAGGTCCCGACGAAGGAATACATTGTTCATTTATTTTTGATATTGTGTCATGAGTATTGTCAGTATATCTAGATGCTTAGTGTAAAAAAGACATTTTGCAGATGAATGCGTATGAAGACCTTTGAGCACCCATACCAGCATTATGATTTATGACTGTTTGAATTGTATTCTATAACAACAGACAATCATGTTCATAAGACAATACATATGTGTAACTTAATGTTATTTTATATCAAAAGAAACAAAGCACTGGTTCTTACTAGGAACCGGACTCGAAAGTGGCATACGTCTCTTGCTGTTAGCAAACAGAGCTAAAATAAAAACATGTTAAGATCACTCTAGGCTCATTTGTTTACCTGACATTTTTGAGTTTCAAACTCCATGTGCATTTCAATAAAGTCCATTGTATCATTTGCTTGAAATTTCTCAAATACTTCATGGCCAATTAGATCTTTGAGCATCTTGAAAATCTCGTCATTGACCCTCATCCCGCCCCACGCCCCGCCCCCGGACTTGTGAACATGTTTCAGACTGCTGTCTTCGTTTACCTCCACTGTTGTAATATCAACTGTTCCACCTGAAAATTATCAGTTATATCAAAATATACATATGTGTGTTAAAGCATTTTCCAACGAAATGATTATACAGAAAACGATTCGTATAATTGAATAACTAACATTGTGTCATCCTAATTCTAGTAGAAATGGTCTAGAAACAATCCTTATGTTATAAGAAATCTAACTGATTACCTCCCATGTCAACTACCATAACAGTGGATCCAGGATCGAAGGCGTATTTCTTGTTAGAACCCTTTGAGTGAATCGTGAACTGTTCGCGAGGAAGTTTTTGACAGTATATTGCTGCGCATTCCGGCTCGAGAGCTATTGACAGGTTGGTATCTTTTATGTTCGCCTTGAATATGAACAGAGCTGTCGTTAAACCAGTTAAACAAGTGACGATACTTGAAACTTATGAAAAACATAACCAACTAAATATTTCATTGTATATTTTCACTAAGTGATAAATTGCTGACCCAGATAGGTAGGTATACTTAATATTTGCCTTTAATATGAATTTTATTTTTGATATATCGTTCTTAAAATATTCATTGATCTTAGTCTTTAAATTAAATGTTTGTTTTGTAAAAAGTTGTTTATCTTTAACACCGTACATTATTAGTTGGTTTGATACACAACACCGAAAATATGTATGCTGATGGTATTCATAGTTAATTTCAAATATCTCTTATGACATAAGACTCTTTTTTTTCATTTTGAAACATTATATGTTCCGTAATTATCTATATTCTAACTGATACATCTAGATTGTTATTATTTAAAAGGTGCATCGTTCAATAAGTTATAGTTCAAGACAACAACTGGTGTCGGTTTTGTGTTTTCTACGGCGATGACCCGGTACTAATATTTTAGTTTGTATTTGTTTCACAGTTTTCGTATTAAGGGACCCGATCGGATTGTTCAAAACGCTCAAAACACTTATGTTTAACTCAATTCATTCCTAGTATCAAAGTTGGCTTAATAGTGGTCATGTCCAACTTTCATTCCGGTCTCTAAAGGAGATAACTCGCACACATTGGACCCTGAAAGGAAGATAGCATGGTTGGCTGAACTCGCAGCCCTTTATTACATATGTGATCGCATTAAGTCGCCCAACCTCTGCTGGGTGACAATTTATTGCTTTGTGGTCGATAATCTGTAAAAAGCATAGGTTTCTGATTCCGATAAACTAGAGAGTTTTGATAGCCTTTACACTGGAACATTAATAGAGTTGAAAAAAGATTCACTGAAAACGCGCGTAAACATATGCGCAGAGACGTATCAATACATATTATTTATGACATATTTGCGTAGCGTGAAATTAAATTGTTTATTGATTTTAAATGCATAACTGAATTGTTATAAAGTTAAACCAGTTTACAGTTCCCACAAAAACTTTAAATAGGGTAATATAATGGGATTGTTTTAAGTTTAAAAAACACGATCTAATAAAAAGGATAATAAGTTTATTACAAGTTTTAATTTAAACGTGTTATATCAGTTAATTACCAGTTTTTACAAACCTAAATAGTCAAGGGCCGGAATATTAAAATGGGCATTTATTACTACACTTCAGACTCTTACAGTAAACCTTAAGTGAAGTGCAGTTTCAATTATCATATAAATAAATTATCCTATTAAATTGGGTGATTTGTCTGAAAATATTAAAAGACAAATATCCCGAAAACACAAACGCATATGATTTTACTTATTAAACAATAGTTAAATATAGTAAATACAATAATGCGAGAGTTAGTTTTTTTTATATATATCTTGGATTCACCGACTCGATTGTTTGTTAAAAATATAAACAATGAAGTAGAGCCACTATTATAGCAAATATTACACCAAAAACAATTTATAAAAATCATGTATTTCCGACCATGACTTTGGTCATGTTTATTGTGAAAACAATATGTTTATAATAATATAATAATTGTAGTTTGTACTTGAAATTTTATTTTCTCCGCACTTTGGACAGTTTTTCACCAAAAATATATGAGAAACTATAAATAATAAATATTTGGCGATATTGTTTCAATATAACTTCGAATACACGTATGTGAGATAAAAACCGATAATATTGTAAGCGTTAAGCTTGAAATACTTCTGCAATGGGTTAATTAAAGTAAGGTCAGTTTGTCCGAGAGAGATATATTCCTGATATAATGAACACAAAATCATTTGTCAAACCCGAAGTTACAGGAATGCAAGCATACATTCAATAATAAATGTTGGTTAATGATTGTCAAACATAACCTATACATCATTCAGATTTTGTTGTTTGTCATACCAAAATAAATAAATAAATATATCTAAATTAAATTAAATAAAAGGGACAGTTTCACAGTTTTAGGCTGTGAGAAATCATTTTCTAAAACTGACTTCTTTCTGTACTATAATACATTTATTGTCAATATTTTAAGGTTTTGAAAGCACATTGCTTGTGCAAAGTTAAACGTTTAATGAATATCTGTTATTTTTCGAGAAAAATGTGCTACCTTTCAGACATACCCTATTTTTTACACAAAAGGTCATAATAAATATCAAAATAACTATGTTTTGCAACCAAAACAACATAAGAGACAATACGTTTTGATAGATTCTGAAAATTTTTGTTTAAAAATCCATTTTTTAGAGAAATATTGTTCCATTCCCAAACTGTGAAATTGTCCCTTAAACATATTTAAACTGTTTCATATTATTTTACTTTATAAAAAACTAAAAATTGTTGTTATAACAATAACTGCACACTTTTGTTATCTTGCATCCAGTAAGTCTCTATGTTACCAAACGCACCCTTTGTATTACTATCAATGTGAGATACCAAGATAAGACCAGTAGGCACCCCGGGTGTTATCAGAAGATAAGCCGCGAGAGATGCCATACAACTTGAACAGTGTATCAAAATCAACAAAATGTCAATGCATTTCAAACTTTAACGTCAACACAGACCAAATGAATCTTTCTTTATTTAAAAATAAATTGCATTGATACAAAGCTTAATCATGATAGATATTAGATCCGTTGGAACCTAAGCGATACATGTATCAGTGTTGATTCAAATGAAGAAAGAATAACATAACCCACCAAAAAATTCCTTCATTTTGTTCTTTGCTTATATTGACAGAGGGTGAGTGTATTTAACTTAAAAACAGACCAAATTATTGTTGAAATATTAATTTTAAAAACACATCACTAGATCAGTAAAAGATTATATTTTCCAAAACCGTTTGAAACTAAGCGATATCTTTTGCTATCAAAATATATTTAATATTTTTTGTCTTCCACGTGTATTTTCTCTATACCCAGTAAAATCGAAATGGCAAACTGGACCGGAATGAAAGTTGGGTATTTACTAGAAGCTGTAGATATAATAAGTGTGTTGTTGGTATGCCTTTTAATGGCTAACATACAAAGATCCCATTTAATGTTTGCATTGTGATTATAAACTACAAATGTTAAATTATTTTTGTTTACGCGTATCATAATTATTATAAATGGAACACAAGACGGTACATAAAGCAATCACCAGTTACATCTTTCCAACATTATTACATATCATATTAGTGAATTTGTATATGTTACACATTATTATGATATTACCTGTCTTGCCGCTTCTCTCATGATACTCTTTGCTGCATCTGTCCATATGGCGGGGATCGTGATCACCCATTTTGTTTTCTCATCAAAGTATTGGATGTTACTGATTTCAAAACGACGTAGCGCGTGCTCTTTAAAATATTCAATTACTCTACCAAATACGAATGTCGCGGGAAGATGTCGTCCTTTATAATCCTCGATAGTTTGGTTGAAATCAACATGTTTCTGCAGAGCACAGTTTTTTATTGATAACATATACATATAATAATATAATAAATAATATAGTGAAAGCAAACCTTTTCATGCAATGTTAAATCATTGACTTGTGTTGAAATTGATGTGTGCGATATATATTGCGTTTATAGTGAGCAAATCGTTAAAGTACGTTGACCATATTACTGCTACAAGCGCTGTGTTCCAACTGTAAACAATGCTATAAATAGTATCACCAGCATTTTGTAAAGCTTCTTAGCTGTAAAACCTTCTCATAAAATATGCAATAGATATTATGTCATAATGATTGTGTTTACAAAGAAAGGATGATGCATTAGGCATTTTATTTTGAATAAGTCTTTCTGGACACCAATAAGCTCTATAAAACGGTATGGTCGTAGCATTAAAAACAAGAGCTGCCAGAGGACAGCGCGCTCGAATATTCGAAGTATTTACATAATTTGGGTACTGGAAGGGGCATACATTTGTTAAAATACAAAACGTTCAAGATAAGCCTTGTATAGTTTATACATTTTTTGAACACAAAATTTAACCACAAAATCTATGTAAAAGGTGTGCATAACTCTGTCATAATACAAAACAGAGTTATGGGTAATGTTGCCCCTGATACTAGAGTTGATGACAAAGGTTAGTTCAAACTTTCAAGTGAATAACTTATGTAGTTTTGAAATTACAAAGTTGTGAATATATACTTTAACCAGAAAATTTATCTGAAAAACGGGCATAACTCTGCCAAAATACAAAACCACGTTATGGGTAATGTTGCCCCTGATACTAGAGTTGATGACAATGGTTAGTTCCAAGTTTCAAGTGAATAACTGATGTAGTTTTGAAGTTACCAAACTTTTGAATATAAACTTTAAACAAACGATCTAGGTGAAAATGGGGCATAACTCTATCAAAACACAAAATAGAGGTATGGGTAATGTTGCTCCTGATACTAGAGTTGATGACAAAGGTTAGTTCCAAGTTTCAAGTGAAAAGCTTATATAGTATTGAAGTTACAAAATTATATAAACTTTAACCAGAAAATCTAAGTGAAAAAGGGGCATAACTCGGTCAAAATACAAAACAGAATTATGGGGAATGTAGCCCTGATAATGGAGTTGATGACACAGGTATATTCCAAGTTTCAAGTGAATAAATTATGTAGTTTTGAAGTTGCAAGACTTTTGAATTAATAACAAATTCAGACGCGGACTTCGACGCCGACTCCGGGGGTAATAGGATAGCTCACCTATTCTTCGAATAGTCGAGCTAATTATACCTTTTCGCTGTGCAAAGTCATCTTAAAGTCACGGAAGAAATACCAGTCATCGTGGTCCTTATTGTCAATCTCAAGTCTACACATCTCTTCTACGGCTACGTAGCCGAATGCGAAAAATGTCTGGTCTGACTAAATAAAAAGAAATTTAAACAAAATGATTGCATGCACAAGCAAAATAACATAGTTCAATAGTATTTGGCAAAGTGTTATGCAAGTGTTACTATATGACTAAAATGTTCTCAGGTCCATTTGTATTATAATTATATAATTAATATATAATTGTATAATAATATAATTTATACATATATAAAAGTTAGGTTATATTAAAATCAATTTGAATCAATTCTTTCCAGCAAAAGCTAATTAAAACGTAGGGGGAATCATTCAAAATAAAGCTTTGCGTCTATATTTTTTATTTATTATAATCATGTAATACTCTAATGTCAAGATTATACCCTAGCATGGGTTATATGAAACGATAGGTAATAAAGTTTATTACAACTTATATAAACTGCATCCATCCATCCATCCAATCATCTATCCATCCATCCATCCATGCATATTATTCGTCCATTATTCCATCCATCCATCCATCCATCCATCAATCCATCCATCCATCCATCCATACATGCATACATACATACATACAAAATACATACACACATACATGCATACATCGTAGAAGATCTACAGATAAAAGCACACCATGCATTTCTTCAGGCAGATGCATATTACATAATCCGTATTGTTGAGCTCGCGAACGAATAATTACATTAAGGACCAGGCCAGTGCGTGACAAGCAGACCAGGTTGCAGCGGCTCTTTATGACGTTTGGTGCGGAAGTTTCAAGAGTCCTTCCCTCTTGACCTTGTCTCAGGGGTAGATATCTTATTTGATGGTACATCGCCGTTTAATGCGATCTCTGCAATTGCATGATTGTTCAATGTGGCAGGCATGAAATGTTGTTTGTGTCTTTGCAGCTCTTCTTTTGAACCCCTCAGTAACGTGGAGACCACATCATCCGGGTTGATCTGGTAAATGCGTTTTGCGATTGGAATAGTTCTGAGATGTGAGTGCTAAGTCTGACCAGTTGGTCGTCATGCAGGTGTATGATAAGTTTGAGAACTTGTTGCTGAAGGAGAGGCAGCTGATTTGGTCGATGGTCTATTAAAGACTTGTTGCTAACGGTATCGAACGGAATGGATCGACACATTAAATTTAGTCGTTTGAGATGCTTTCTGGATTTGTTCATGGAGATATTGGTGGACAAAAGCTATGTCTTTTGTGCTTCTGTTTGCTCTAAAACCTTGGTAACTCTCAGTGATGTAAGACATCAATTTGTTCAAAAGGCCACACACAGGATTGTTCCTGTCATAGAGCATATTGATACCCATATTCGATCAGTCGGAATTGTCCATTTAATTCCTATATCGGTATATTATGACTCGTCGTTGAGATCTTTTGGTATTTGGCCTACATGCTTCTCAATCTTTGATAGCGGTTAGATAAATTGAATTACACGTCAATTGTTGTATTTAACTGTTTTGTTAACAGCCTTTATATCGCCAATTGGATTTCATTAATTTATCAGTGACCTGTACTACTTTTAATGGGCCACTCGCTCGGCTGGTTAGAATCATTCGTAACTCATTAAACATGTATCGATATCTTCAAATTGTAACCCATGCAGAAACGGTAAGGTATTGTAACAATACGACGTTTGATAGAGACGAAGTAAGTATATTTCACCTATAAAACCTGTTTATGCGGCCTGCTAACTACAGCCTAAAAACAGCTTACAGAAAATGAACGAAACATCGAAAGAGAAAACGGACCCGCACGGGAAAACGAAATATTAAATAAAAATTCCATGAGCAGAAAACAATGAAGTTGTGCCAGAAAACTAACCGAAAGTCTATTGGCCAATATATTAAAGCAACAAAACGTTAACCTTGTTAAAGGTGTTGACGCTTTATAAATGTGCTTTTACTGACTATTATTAGTTATCGTTTTATTTTAACATACTTGAAAAGCATCGTTTTGTTTTATATAGTTTTACCTTCCAGCTTCCAGACATATTTTTGACACGATTCCCAACACGCTGTTCATTTACCTTTAAAAGAAGTGCTGTAAGCGTTTTCTGTGCTACTCGTGCTCCAACTTTCCAGTTGGGGTTTGTTTTTATTTCAAGAGGCTTTGCTTCGTAGTCCCATCTCCACTGCCATGCATAACCGCTCGCATACGATCCGATATCTATTGCAATCACGAGATGTGGCGTGGTGGTCTTAAACAAATCTAACGAACATTAAAATGTGACACACAAAATACATGCATTTATGTCAATACAATATTACGAACACATTTCTATACTCTACTTAACTTTATTTTACATCACTATTTATTTTCGCTTTATTTTCTGTGAAACCAAACATTGACTATAGATTTGCGCGTGTCCTTCCGTCCGTCTGTCCGTTCTTTCGTTCTTCGGTCCACCGAGCGGTATGTGCGCGGCCTCACGATGCGGTGGTGCATCCCAAAGCCTCAAACAGTCAATATTTATATAACACTAATAATATAATTTTCCCTAGGCTTCCTTGCCTTTGATTAATTAAACGAAAATGCAGTCAGGTCGCTTCAAATATATGCAGTGCGACGTACTGCAGACCATGCAAATTCTTCTTGAAGCTTGACTTCTCCTGGCGCTTCTTCCCCAGCACACCATACAGTGCCCAGCTTCCGCGAAGCTGAACTACATCCTGCCTGACCTCAATGAGGTCCCTGTGAAGCTGTCTCACTAGCTTCAGAGCCTCCCGCTTCCACGAAGCTTCCCACCTCAAAGAACAGTGAAGAACATGCTACCACTTCACCAACCAGGCCTATGCCTGCCAACCTTCAGAACTCTTCTGAAGCTCCTACGAGTCCTGAACGAAAGCCTCTGAGGTACGGGCAGCATCGATGAAGCCTTGAAGCCAACGTATTAACCCAGCATACCAGAATCCTTTGAGGCTCTTTGTTCGCGATGGTTTCGCAAGAGAACGGCCTGCTAACGCATCTGCTGGTCTTTATATACACGCAATCACAGCGCCACATAGACAGTAGTCTCACGGAAGCAAACGAAAAGTAACGAGAATTCCCGATCTTTTATTATTAATTAATTTACATGTAAATCAGCTTTTCTAACGATAAAGACTTGCAGCAAAGTATTCTTACACCACTAACACTCTGAATCTATCTTATTTAATACTTATTAACAAGAATATAACTTACTTTCTGAACGACGATTCCTATTTTCTTATTGTTTACTACGGCAAATTTAAAACTAAGGGAGGTAACTAATTCTGTGCATCATTTAAAAAAAGGTAAGAGATGACAACTCGTGTCAGATCCTAACGTTTCAATCTTAGCTCTATTAGTATTAATCAGATTGTGCTATATGATCGCCCGTCGTATGTGTCCTATATTTGTGTCGTTCAATTCGCTCCTTAACTTCAGACGGTGAACCGTCTAATGCTGATGCTCTTCTTCTTGATTTTCTTTGGCGCATTTCTGATTTGTTGCGCGCATAGTGCAGAAGAAAAATCGGTTACATTTTGTTTACATTCGGGGTAACATTGCGTAATAGAGAACGAAATGCGATTGAAACGTGTAAATGTTAGTATATGAAATAATATTATTATATATTACTCTATTACAGAAGAAGCCTATGTGCTTTAATACGAGTCTTATACTTTATGCATGCAAATTCTGCATATTTTCACACGTGATTACAGAAAAATGGGAATATATCGTTTCAAAGCTAGCAACACTCATATTATTTATTTGATGAATTCTACAGCACAAATGTACTAAAATTCTAATATACCCTTTGGAAATAGACAGCTGATACTTTGTAATGTGTCATCACTTTTGATTTGTGGATTAAACTTCAATCACTATGATTTAGTTACATCCATATGATTATATAAAATAATATTATTAAAATTAATATTACTTTCTGTTTTGCTTGAGAATACTGTCACGTAACGGTTACGTTCTGGAGTAAACATAAATTTGCCTTAAGGCTACCTGTCTAATGACTCCAGAAAACATATTTATACAACAATTATTAAATAAACATAATCAAGACTGATACTGCTGAAATATATTGATGGACACATAAAGTCATTTACTGAATTCACCATAGAAGCCGGGTGGAATAAAATCAAGTTTCTGGAGGTTTCCCAACGCCTAAACAAGGTTGGTACGAAGTTTAAAAGAACAGCTGTGAGCGTTTTCAGAGCAATACGTGCTCCATCTTTCCTGTCTGGGTTTGTTTTTACGTCAAGAGGGTTTGCTTTGTTGTCCCATCTCCACTGCCAAGCATACTCGCTCGCATACTATCCTATATCTATTGCAATCACGATACCTGGCGTTTAAAAAAAATATAACGTACATCCAAATGCGACACAAACTAAACACATGCATTTATGTCAATACAATCTTACAAATACCTGTCTATAATTTACGTTATTTTACAGGCTTATTTATTTGAGTGCTATTCTCTGTCGTGTTTGTATCAATGTTTATGATTGTGTAAATATGTTGTCCTCATGCGTCTGTGGACCTAATGAAAATTATTGAACAAACTATCGAACTATTAATATTGTAAAACAAATTTTTATCAAGCGAGTATTTTTTCTTTAGGACGTTTTAGAATGTGATGATTAAACATATTATAAATATCAACTGCAAACCTTATCGCTTGTGCTGGCCATTCCCGTTTGTGCGACGGTGTCTGGAGCCCCTTCGGCAGCCGTGAGTTGGTCATTGACCTCCGTTACGTTAGACGTTGTACTTGACGATGGGTTCTGTAACGAAATGGCTCTGTACTCGTTAATTGCTAATTCTCACGAGTGTTTGCAGCCCACAAAAATCTGGGCAGTTACGTGATATGTTGGTTGTTGTTTTATTATTAATGAAGGGACGGATTCAACTGGCAGTTAACGTACAGACGATGTATCCATTATTTTGTATACAATAAGTCCTATTAATAATCTTGAAACTAATATTGCATTTGAATCATTGGCATGTTCAGATAAAGTGGCAAAAAAGCGTAACGCAAGTGAATTGACATGGTAGCAAAAACTCGGTTACACTTTATCTTCAACGAAATCTCTATCTCTAAGTCGTTATCATTTCTCTATCATGACAAATTTAACAGTAAATGATAGCCATTATTTATTTGCTTTCCATCAACTATAACATAATGGACATGCCCATAGTATTTATATGCCACAAATCGGTATAGTATGACTGTATGAGCAATGTAGCACGCAGTAAGTGTATACACATTCAACACTAGCTGTATTAGTATTTAGTGTGGCCAATATCTTAATAACATGTAGGTTGCCTCCCAAAATGGGATTTACACGACAATGAACTGATAATGTAATACTGATTAAGCAAGTTATAATAAGCGCGATTACTATGGAGTAAGAGTAAGGTCATTACTGTCTGACCCAGCTTCATGTCTGAAGAAACGAGCATAATGCTCATAAGATCTAGCATCATGCTCGAGTTGGCTAACATGATGCTAGATCTTACATGCATGATGCTCGACCTAAAGAGCATCATGCTCGTTATTTAGCATCGATCTTACGAGCATCATGCTCGTTTCTTTAAGCATGATGCTGGGTCAACTTTAAAGACCCTAATCGCACTCCAATGTGCGATTACACAGCTTAAGTTGCACAACTTATTAGCACACAATGTTCATCTTTGCTACAATCCGTTTACGAACGTTTTATACCATATCAGGTACATTGGCTGTTGTAATTGGTATCGTATTAGCTGATCTCCGCTTCGTATTTTTGGCATATTTGGGTCGTTCAATGGTCCCCGAAACGTCAGAAGGTGAATGTTCTAATGATGATGCTCTTCGTCTTGATTGTCCTTGGCCCATTTCTGATTTGTCCTGATTTCGTCTTGATTGTCCTTGGCCCATTTCTGATTTGTCCTGATTTCGTCTTGATTGTCCTTGGCCCATTTCTGATTTGTCCTGATTTCGTCTTGATTGTCCTTGGCCCATTTCTGATTTGTCCTGATTTCGTCTTGATTGTCCTTGGCCCATTTCTGATTTGTTGCGCACATAGTGCTGAAGAAAAATGTGTCATGTTTTGGTTAGGTTTGGGGTAGTGTTGGGTAATTAGTAGTACGTCATGCGATTGAAACATGTGTATGTTAGTATACCAAATAATATTATTAAATATTACTCTATTACAGAGGAAGCCTATGTTCTTTAATACGAGTCTTCTAACTTATCCATGCCAATTCTGCATATTTTCACACGTGCTTTACAGAAACATGGGAACATATCGTTTCGAAGCTAGCAACAATCGTATTATTTATTTGATGAATGCTACATAACTCATTTCTAATATACCCATAAGAAACAGACACCTGACACTTATGGTGTCATCACTTTTGATTTGTGGATTAACCTTCAATCACTATGTCGAAACCAATGATTTATTTACAATCATATGGGGTATATGAGATAATATTACTTTCTGTTTTGGCTTAGAATATATGCTGTCACATAACTGTTACGTTCTTGTGTAAACATACATTTGCCTTAAGGCTACTTGTCTAATGATACTACACATTTTTATACTATGATTTTTAATAAAGAATATATCAAAACTGATAATGTTGAATTATATGGATTGACACATAAAGTAATTTACTGAATTCACCACACAAGCCGGGTGGAATAAAATCATGGTTCGGAGGGTTTCCCAACGCCTAAACAAGTTTGGTACGAAGTATTCACAAGTGAAAGATCAAGAATTGGCTAAAACCTGTTTAGCAAGTACGTAATTACCATTAAATAAACTGCACTTTAATGACATTTGAAAGTGGTCGCGGTTCTCTCCAAAATACTGCGATAAACTACTTATAATAGCTATAGATCACGAGACTAATTAAACTCGCCCGAGTCACTTCATTTTAAATACCAGCTGTTGTTCATTGACCGGTGAATATATCCATTTATGATAATCGATTTCTATTGTGTTGTAAGTAGAATCCTTATGATTATTCTTAAACAATATTGTTTGAATAACTATATTATTTTCTAATAAAAAAAGTCATATGTGTTGATCATCCCCTTCAAGTTTATTATAGAAGAAACGGTGACTGAACGGGAATCGCTACAACAATAGCTTAATTATCAACAATGTACACTTCTATGTTGCTTTAAACGCGCTAGACCAAATACAGTGTTAGAAAATACAAACGCATTTACCTTTAAATATGAAAAACTACAGCATATGCCCTAAGAATTGTTAGTAGTCCAAACAAAATACCACCGCAGAAATAGCGATACAGAGACTGTATTTATACATACATTGTGATAACAATCACGTGATTCAAACAAGTACACCAGAAAGCGAATTCGTATGTTCACCGCAATATTTGCCAGATAATCGTGTTATATATGATAACATGTGATAACATTACGCTGTTACGTTTATGTGAGTGCACATAGTTCTCAATCACACAAGATGTATTTCCCTTCTATACATTTCCGTCACTACTTTAATTAATTCGAAACCAAAAGTATCGTTCTACAAGCATTTTATTTATATCTACGGTTTGCACTGAACTTTTACCGCAATATTTTCACGATAATAGTGTAAAGTATGATAATAAACATTTGTATGTTATTAAATTTTATTATATGTGCATAGTTCTTAATGACACATTGGTTATTTCCCTTCGATACATTTCCGTCACTAAATGATTTCGAAACCGAAAGTACAGTTGTACCTGTATTTTACCAAAGAAAATCTAGGATTAAGAAAGTATGATGTTTGGTCTTCTTGACATAGCAGGTTTGTAATTTACTTGCCAATTTTGTTTTCAAACGACAGTGTCAATTCATGTATTTTTTACAGTACTAATGTTAAATGCATTTACTCACTATTTAGAACACTCTGAATATACATCCACGAAAATTTGCTTATCAATGTCCGTATTGTTATGATTCATAGTTTTGTTTTGGCAGCATTAATTATTTGTTTTTTCAGTTTTAAAACTAAAGTGTAATAATAAACTAATTAATCGGTGTGATAAATAAAATATGCAAATGTGCCTTTCCGACAATTGTGAAATCTCTTGCAAACCGGCTACATTCTATTCACCTCTGTAGTTGGCTCCATGCAATTCACGTGGTTTTAGTAACATGATCATAACATTAAAAGACATTTGGTGTTTTAGTTAACAGTAAAAGGAATGCAGTTCCCATGCATGACTTTTGATTGGAGAAATCCTGTCATTGTGGTCAGTGAAGTATATCAATTCCGAGGGTCGTCTAATTAACTGTACTAGTGTGGTATCAAGATTGAATGAAGACAGTCGTATTTGTTGATTTATTAGATAATTTAGTTTTTCCTTCGCCATATTTATGTTTATTAGTCTGTATTCAAGTTATAGTGTCACTTTCATCTGCTTATTTTGACAATAATTGACATGAGTGATATACACTTTAAATATTATCAATTACACGTACACATGGCTCTAGCTGCATCGATGGAATATTGAATGTGAGTCTATGTAACATGCATATGTAACCAGCAATAATTATTGAGTACTGTAATACGCAGAAATAACAACCGTACCTTTGTGACGAGCCGTGAAGAGTTGGCCAACTCTGTTGATAGTTGTTTTGTTCCTCGCGGAATAAACGATGGCATCTGCGCTTGAATCCAGAGATCCTCAAGTAGAGAAATGGCATCACGGAAACCTCTATCAACTACAAATACGTCGTTTTCCTTGAGCCAGTTCTTTATTTCTTCGATGTTATTTGTTATTATATGTTGAGGTATTGAAGCGTCAATATTTTACTATTTGCCAAAAAAATATGGCCCGATTACAGAAATAAAATACCCTGAAGTAGTAACAATAACCATGGGTTTCACTAAAGGTCGTCCTTTGTGCATGCTATATGTTTGCCTTTGAAATTGAAAGATTCCACTGTTTTGAATATATATGTACGTACCGTCAAGGACGAGAATAACATGTTCTTTATTTTCGGTGAACAGAATTTGTGCTGAAGCACTTGTATGTTTATTAATAACATCTTCACGTGATATGTGGGAGAACCCAATAGTACACGACACAAAGCTGGAAATAAGAACTTTTCTTGATGTGTGTATAGCTCTCCTGACGCTGGATTTGAAAATATCAAAAAGTGTTGCAAGAACTTTATTTGAAAGACCCGATTTCAACTTAAAAAGAAAAATTCCAAGAGTGGTTGCCAGAGTTCTTTCAAGCGTGTTTCTGAGGGAAGGTCCGACGGCATTCAATAGGTGTTTAAAGTTAGACACAGAAATCCCAGTTAGGTTCATAATATCTTCATCACCCAATGATTGAAAATTGTCAAAAGACAGCCTTTTATTGGTTGATCGAATGGAATACTCCCGACCTGTATTTAACAGTTTAAGAGAGAGGATCTGTTAAAAAATGCATTGTCAATAGTTGAAAGACGTGATATGACGTTTTTGTCAAAAGCAGTACAATCTTGTTTGATATGGCCTGGGCAACACCTACTTTCCGCTGTAATGAGAACAGTGTGGTTGGCGAAGGTTTCCGTTCTGATATTCGCAGGAACAACAATTAATTTAGGTCCAGGTTTCTTACAAATAAAACAATAGGCATTACTTTTTGAAGTAGTCTTAATATTCATTGTTATTGACGGGGAGCTGCTTTGTAGGACAGTTTCTTTATCTTGAGACAGCGCTGAACTGCTACAGGTGTCGCGTGTAGGTTGTTGAAATGTATCGTTGTAAGCTGGGCGACTACAGGTCCCACAGATAAATTGTTCTTTCGTTGCATCTAAAATAAAATTCTTCTTTAAATATTTGGAGACATGTTTGTTAAAAGGTCGGCGCTGGTGTAGTTTAAGCCGCTTGTTGCATAGAACGCACGTTTTTAAAGGCATGCTGAAAGAAATCAAATTAAGAACTTAGAGGTTAAATATAATGCTGGCATTTATTTAAATTAAGCATTGTATTTACTTATGCACATTGTCATTGCTGTAATACGGTTGCATAGTTAAGCAAACGGAAAAAAAAAATTAGTACCACCGCCGAGATTTGAACTGCGTACTACAGCGTGTTAGTACACGACACTGTCTATTACACCACGCCAACTATCGTACTATAATTTAAAAATTGGCACTACTTAAACAAAAGAAATGACGTGCAGTAACAGCGCATATTCATTTAAACCTGATTAAACCATTCATGCTGTGATCATTTGAACACACACGTTTATTTCAACAGTTTTACATTTACAATGACACTTTGAAATCTATTTTGCGTTAGAAAATATAGTTTTAAACCAAACAATAGCCTCAGTCGTATGCAGACGACGTACAATAGAACCAATAATGTCGTACTTTATCATGATTTTTAACAGAAATCACAAGAATTTCAATATCGTACAGTAATTACAAAGAGAATGTTTTCATAAAATAAAATAAATCACAGTTTTAACTTACGTTCACCCTTATAATCAGTAGAAAATAGCGATACGAAACTGTTGACAACGGGTCGTCATGGAGCGATGTCAACAACCGAGAGAGAGTTGACTCCCTTAGTTAATCGCAAAATTAATCAATCTCTTTTTTTACACGAAAACTTCGTTTTGAAGCTTGAAATAAAATAAACAATACATTATACATGGAAAGGATATACTAAATGAAACTAAAAAGATACAATGACAACACAACACACAATGTTTTTCTGTTTTAATGTAATTAACAACAACGGAATAGGGCTCATTGCAATATTAGTATTCACTGATTCAGTTTAATTAAGTTAAAAATTCAATATGAAGGCAGTAATTCGACACCTAGCAAATTGTATCATGAACCTGTCTTCGAAAAATACATCTATAGTAAAAATATCGTTGTGTCGAAAATATGCCTTCATCTTCTATTTTGTCCCTTTTCGTCTAAAAAATATCGAAATTGGCAAATTTAGGTAAACTATACACTGTTCTAGGCTCGATTAGAATTATTTAAAATAAAGATTGTGTAAAAAAGGCTTTTAAATGTGACATATTAGATGTTTATCTCTAGAATGATACCAATATTGTTTTAGATTACTAGTTTACTTATAAGTGGTCCGAAACTGGCCAAGCTAGTTTGTGTTTGTAAATTGTTGAATGAATTATATATTTCAAACTTCAAATACTGTGCAACATGTTTCATAGACGGCGCTAAAACGACTTCTCCAGTTTTTGACAATTGACCAGTAGATACTTCTCAACCGAGGATTGAGTTGACCAATTATGAGTTTATATTTCAGTGATAAATAATAGCACATAGTTGCATAATCCAATCTATTTACTTCAAATCCTTGGACAAACAACCTTGGACAAACAGAAAGGCGGAGCGATCTATGTTCGTCTACTGGTTAATTAATATTAGTGTTAGAAGTACATCTATTCATGAAAAACATGGGCCTTGTGCAAATTACTACTGTTTGTCACACAGACAATACTTCCCACGGTGTCCATTTTGTTAACATATGCGAACTAATCCCATCTGCGACAATGGGCATGAAAATAGTTCCAATAATAGGAATAAAAATTTGTTTGGCCATAAAAAAACAAACATTTGAGGCGTGTCGTGCGAAACCGGAGCTTAATGCATCTGCGTAAAGTGTCGTCCGTGATTAGCCTGTGCAGTTCGCGCACGGGCTTATCCCAGACAACAATTTCCGCTTGTATGGCATTTTCTGTTTCAATGAAGTATATTCTAAACATGAATCCACAGTAGGCGAAAAGTGCCGTCCCGGATTAGCCTGTGCGGACTGCCTCATTTATTCTTAATTTATATGCTTGTCATACAAAATCTTTTATTTGTAGCAAATAAATTTTTTCCATTTTGACAAGATTTTGTTCTTGAGCCCATTGCAGAGGTGTATGGGGAGAGCAACGAACGATAACTCTGCTAGGAGATTGACAGTTGTGTTGGATACATGTATAACAAACATTATTATACCAAACGTAGTTACCACACATTTCAATTATTTGCTAAATACGGTAAGACTGCAACAATTATTTTACAAATACAACTGATTATAAAGTTAATATACAACGTTTGTCTTAAAACCGTTCAATGCAATCATTATCTTACAGATTGTTGCTGGCCTTGCATCAAAGCCTGGGCAGGAGAGTAAGCGTGTTCTTTTAATATTATGCGAACATGTAATCAAACTTAAACTTGCTATCCTGATGTTCTGTCTAGAGTCCATTTTAATCATTTTTGTGTTTGTTTTGTATTTGTCGTACTGTATTCAGTGGAGGTTTGGCACTTGTTCATTTTATTTTCCTGAATAACAATACATGTACATTTAAATGCTGAGATGTACGAGTGTATTACTCATACAGCTAGAGTTTCATGTTTAAAGCGAATCGTCGGAGCTACTACACCATGGCTCCAGCTGTAACACGTTGTCATCCAATGATGTCACTATTACGGGACAACCAACTGGAAAACCCCAGGACACTGTACGTTTTGTAAGAAATTATCTTTGCCGTATACAAGTAACTGCTTTTAAAAGCGATATCATTTCAGTCGAGTTAGTTGACTAATGCTATACGTCGTGTATAACAAACCTTTAGTAATATAAGGCCTACTGTTTATGATACTTATTTACAGGACCAACACCAGGGCGTACTTCCAGAAGAAAACGATATTCGTCAACGGTTGGTATGCTTGCATGTTATTAACATCCGTATAAACACACTATCATGCCTGAAATTTAGATGTTTTTCAAAATAGTATGTATACTATGTTTAAGAAATGTATGTATATTGTCATGCACATACCACACACGAGTGCTGGACATCAGATTTTCGATTTTTATTAAATAAATGAGGAAATTCGCGTTCAGTTTGTATGATTGCATCATAGTATTGCGCGGAAACATTCACCTGACAATGGCCTTCATGCGCACATATATTACAAATCGAGTTAGGGAAATCGAGTTAGGGAAATATATCAGGTTCGTGTTATGTCGGTATCGTATTATTATAAGTTATGGTGCCAATACGCACGTAAACTATGTACACAACTTAACAGGGTATACAGATTAAACAAATACTCTAAGGGTTTAATAATGCTAATAAAAAGTCAGGTCGAGCTTTGGAGTTATTACGTACATACCCTTTGGATGACATTAAAGACAGCCCAACGGGTATTATGATATTTGTTTCAGCATTGAACACATTGCCTTAAATATACTTTATACTTTCACAATGTGCTTGGACGTTTCATAATATGGCCGATAAAACAAAGTTTATCTAACGGTTATACCTACCTTCTGGACTTGTTAATTTCTAGCATAAGGAAATATTTGGAATCATTAAATACGTACAGCAATAATAACATGCGTTTATTTCAGAAGCGATAAAAGTCAACAGCAAGCTATGTATACAGAAATTACCGAGGTAAGCAGGTTTTACTTTAATCGAATCGAAATTTCAAATTGCAAGAAATACTATTTAACATGTATGTATCACAAAATTAAAAACAAAAGTGGTTTAGAACGCCTATTTGAGAAATAATAAACGAAATTGCCACAAATACTTAATTATAGATTGTACATGTACAATGAATACACAAACCCAAACCCTAGGTGATTTTAATACCTGTAACACTGAGGATAAACTCATTTCCAGAAAGACTGCATGATACGAAAGCTGGAAGAAAGGTAAAATATGTTAGTAATTCGCAGCGGATAATGGTGTAAAATAAATGGTAAATATAAATCGTTAATATAATTCATTTATCTAAATATTCCTTTCACAAAAACTAAAACTATCATCGAACTTAAATGGCCACAATAGCCAGTTTTATTATTTACAAGTTTGATATAAATTATATTTGAAATTAGCCTTATGTTCATAATGGAAGAATTATATTTTAATAAGCGAATGCTGATGCGTTAACTTAATAAATTACTCTTATTACAGAGGCAATTCCATGGAGGCACACATCAACAAACTTCAGAAAGAAGCGGCAAACGCTGAGGTGGTTTTCTTAATTCGTAACTATTCCAGCCAATAAAGATGGTTTAATTAAAAATTTTAGATATTCCCTGACCAATGTCAGCTATTATCAATTTAAACTGCTGGTAATGCAGGCATCATATATCCATTTGTTAACTGGTTCTTGTGTCCATAACTTCTTATCTGATCTTTTACATGGTTTTCCGTTACAGACTGTTCATGATCCATAACGAATCACATCGTAGCATATACACATAATGCTTTTCTGAGTCTCTCATTTCAGTACTGATTTCCTGTCGCATGCATTTGTTTTAACTGCCCTATAATATTCCCTTTTTTAGGAGCTGATTCGTCAGCTTAAACAAGAGAATAAGCAGTTGCGTGAAAAGTTAGTGAATATATTTCATATTGTACAGGCGATACTGAGTACATGATTACATTTTATCGTTATTAGAAATTTATCCAGACATTTTTGTGCTCAGTTCACAGTTTCGTACTTTTTAAATTTCCATAATATTTATCATTATTATGCAATCATTTCAAATTGTTTCCTGAGCGAGAGTAGTACACAGAATAATACAAATTTAGACATCATTAGACAATTCTTTATTCAACAGAGTCGATGCATTGTATGCCAATGCGGCACAAACAATGGCCAAAAGTGGAGCCTTAGAAAACACTAACGATAAGTATTCAAACACTCGACTTGCTGAACGATTTGATGGAAAGGTCAAGGAAGCATGGTTGGAAATGTGTGACCTTCTGCACGACGTTCTACCGGAGTTGGAACGTATGAAAGCATTGTCCGAAATAATAAAAGTAAGACGAGCGATGTGCATTGTATAATGACACCGTATTTTATTGTTTACGACGAATGAATTTGAGATGCATGTAGTCATAGTTTTCCTGTTTCGTCCTTCTTCCGTGACCAATTTATCATGCTACTAGTATATCCCAATGCAGAGAATAGCACCATTCTCCAGGATGACGCAATTAATAATGAAGTCTTCTAACCTGGGTATTTCATCAATAAATATTGGTGTAGTTTAGTTTTGAAAGGTTGCTAGCTTCCATTTATGCGTTTTATTCCGCATATGACTCTTAACGTGTTAAAGCATCTTCCACCCTTTCGATTTAAAAACATGACTCGCGTTTATCTCTGTGTAACGTGTCAAACGACCTTATGGTTTATCAAAGATTAGGTTTAATCGTCAAATAAATAATCATTAACATGAATTTTCATTTACGAGAAATAAAATCTCAACAAAGAATATTACTGTAAATTGTCCGAAACATTTGTTTCGAATACGCACGCTGTACTCTACGACAATAACAACCACAGTGCATTAAATAACCTGTTCCATTCGATGAATTGATTCCAAACATTTTCAGAAAAATAATATAAATATTAGCAACGTGAAACTTCAACTACATCAGCAGGAGATAACACTTATCAATAGAACAAGGTCCTTCAAGATAGGTGCCCAATCGGCAATACAACACGACACATTACAAAAAACACGTAAACACAATACACAAATACAAATCAAACTGGGGCACCTCCTTTGAATTATCAATGGTCAATGCAGCGCATTGGGGGTTTAAACCCTTTTAAAGCAGCAGTCCAGTAACATGTGAATAAAAACATAACGTTTCAGAAATCGTTTCTAATGGACATCGTTCCGATAAAAATACACATAACCTTATTAAAATCGGTAAAATAATAACGTTTTGGTAACTTTTTATCGGACAATTATCTGTCTTCGATAACTGGTGATGCCTCTGGAGTAAATCATCATGTACATTATTGTATATCCGTTCGTATCAAACGTTTTCGAACATAGACATTATAAAATGCCTTTCGTGAATAAGGAACAATTTTCAGTCATTAACGTTCATAAGAACAAATGCCAGTTAAAATGTATTGAATTTTATTATATACCTGTTTAAAATCTTAACAAAAATACATGCTGTATCAATCGGTGAAATACATGTCGTCAGAAACAAAATCCCGTATTATGCTACTCGCTATTTTTCCGATCCAATATTACCATACTAGCCGGATTACTTGTTTATGACGTCATCATAGAGTTATGTAAACAAATGTAATTTATACCTACAGTGATTAGTCATTATTGTAGTTTTTAAACAAATAAAATAAGGTAAATGCACATTTGAAGTTTATCGTGGTATATAATAAAAGGAATATTACTCTAGTCAATTGTTCCAAGAGTATGTATTAGTCTTGTGGCTTGCGTTATTTCGTATCACACTCGAGGCTCCGCCTCTCGTGTGATACGTCATCACACAAGCCACTCGACTAATACATACTCTTGGAACAACTGACTAGCATAATATTCCGTATATATTCTATGGACTGCGGCTTTAAGGGCACCTCGCTCACACGTGCGACATAATTTTTCAGAATACATGCAAATGCAAATAAAGATTGATCTCCTAGCATCTATTACAAACGTTAAAACACGCCTTTGTATACCGAAATTAAAACACATTCGCATTCAAATTTTACAGCATATATATAAACTTAATCTCATCTAATTGATGATGGATGCTTGACGTAATTCATAATAAAAAAGACAATTTACAATTTCTTATTCGACTTCGATTTCGACATAAGCAAACCAGATTTATTACTATGTTACTATATCTTTTAGATACATAAGATACATACTTGAAAACTATTAAGCTATTAAAATTGAGGCTTTGATGGATTTTTGATTGAAACCTTTATTTACCGTGCATACGTTTTTTTTTTTAAATAAAATTGAGTAGGAAAAGTGATACGTGTATGTGTATTTAAAATATATGGTAGATGCCAAGAAGATGAAATATTAACCGGTCCAGCCCGAAGTCAGATATAGGACTCGCCATATTTGTTGGCCTTGTCGGGTAAAAGAAATCTTTATCACGGCACCAACCATGTATTATCTATGCATTATGTGAGTTGGACATATGTATGTTGTGCATACATATACATTTTACTTAAAATCAGTCTGAATGTTTCAGACTATATCGACAAAATGTATTGAGATGGCTGATGCAAAAGTTCATAGACTCACTTCCGGCATCTCTGTAGATGATAAGGTAATTAATATTAAGTCATTTCTGTATAGCCTCCACTTGCTTTGGTATAACTAGTAATATACTACTAGAACAATACTATTAACCACGATAATTTATTATAACAAATGCAGCGTGTTTACTTGAAATGTTCACACAACTCGTCCATATTTAGGACATGAACACAATTATGGATGTCCGTAAAAAGTGGGGTCAAGACGAACAGAACAGAAAGGCCGTCGTACAGGTACCAAAAAAAAGTTCCTAGAATGCATACATCTATTGATATATGAGCTTTGAGCTCACCTGAGCGCAAAGTGCTCATGCACAAAGTGCTCATGATGAGCTTTGTGACCGTATTTTTTTCGTCGTCCGTCGTATGTCGTCCCTCATCATTTTCGTTCAAACAACATCTCATCCTAAACCGCTTGACAGATTTTCACCAAAGTGCACAGGAATTATCAATTCTTAATTAATCAAATTGTTCCGGTCCACTGTAGATGTAGGTCACCAGAGCTAAAAATAGATTTTAAAAGTATTAACTTTAAACAATATTCTCCTCTGAAACCGCAAGGCTGAGAACTTTCACATTTGATATGTGACATCACCTTGTGATCCGCTAAACAGTTTGTTCAAATTATTCCTCTGGGATCAAATATGGTGACACCCCTGAGGTCACATGGTTTTATAGACTTAAATAGCAAAATGACTTGAAACACCTTTTCCTCTGAAATCGCAAGACCTCGAGGTTGCCAATTTGGCATGTAACATCGCGTAGTGGTCCTCTACAAAGGATGTTGAAATTATTCTCCTGAGGTAATATTGACCACACACTGTGGGTCATAATTATGGTTTCAATAGACTCATATGACAAGTGGGCGTATATAGTGTATTGTATTGGCAATAAGTTACTTGCCCCAAATTAAGGATCAGCGGATAGCAATAAGGGTTTGTCTACTGGTGATGTCTCTGGATTGTCATTATTCCTATAACTAAAAGAGCTTCCCTTCTAAAACCGCAAGGCCCAGATGTTTAGTATTTGGTATGTAACATTGTATAGTGGTTGTCCACAAAGATTTTTCAAATTATGCCAATGAGGTATACTGTTGTCAGGTCTTGGGTGTCACATTGTTTATATACACTTAAATAACAACGTGAATTTAAAAATCGTCTTCTCTGAAACCACAAGGCCGAAAGGTGTCGTATTTGGTATGTATCAGACCTCTACAAAGAGTGTTGTTCAAATTATGCCCCTGTGGTAAACAGTGGCCACACGCCAAGGGTCTATTGATTTGTATATACTTAAATATTAAAATGACTTTAACAATCTTCTCCAGTGAAACACAGGGGTTTCGTAATGGGATTGTTATATAATAAATTGGTCATCTGCACAGATTTTTCACATATGCCACTGGGGTAAAATTGGCCACGCCCTGGGAGCTTTATTTTATAATAGACTGATACGGCAAGTGGGTTTTTAAAATCTCCTCTGAAACTGCACGGCCCAGAAGTTTAATATTTGGCATGTTATAGAATATAGTGGTCTTCTACACAGATTTTTAATTATGCCCCTGGGGTAAAAAGAAGCCACGCCCGGAGACATATTGTTTCTGTAAACGTATATGCCAAATGGGCTTTAAAAATCTTCTACTCTGAAACCACAAGGCCCAGAGGTGTTATGTTTGGCATAAAACATTGTTAAGTGTTCCTGTACAAAGATTGGTTAAATTTTGCACCGGTGGTAAAAAGAACTGCAAGTCCCAGATGTTTCCGATTTGGTGTGTAACATCGTGCAAAGATTGTTCAAGTTATACCCCTGGGGTAGAAAAAAGCCACTCTCCGGGGTCATACGGTATCTATAGACTTATATGGCAAGTCGACTTTATATTCTTCCGCTATGAACATGCAGTCCATAGGTTTCATATTTGACATGTAACATTGTATAGTGGCCCTCTACGAAGATTGTTCAACTTATGCCCGTGGGTCAAAACTGGCCACGGTTTATATAGACTTAAATGACCTCTCCTCTGAAATCGCAAGGCCCAGATCTTTATATTCTGTTGAGCGCTTTAGGGCCAAGTGGCCCTCTTGTTTGTTATTGTTATGTTACTGTATTTTTACATGTATTACATACGAAATTTAGGCGTATTAGAACACCAATAAAATATTTAAGTAATTACATATTTTCCTTTGTACATCACATCTGAGTGAGTCAATGTGATTAGCATCACGTAAAGACTGTCGATAAATATTTGCAGAAAATCGCTGATCTAGTTTGGAAAACTGAACATGTGGATACAATAACTAAACCAAACGAAACAGATGAAACCAAACAAGTCCTACGTAGATTTATAAAAGATGTTGTTGAGGTTTGTTGGTTGATGGCCATATCCCAGCCGCCTCTGATGCTCAGTTTTGAAGTTGAACGCAGCATGTACACAGCACATATCAAGGACACATTTACTGAGTATTCTACAGAGGATACGATAGAATCCAAAGATGAACCAGGGACAATCATACTGGTAGTTTGGCCATCCGTGGAGAAAAAGGATAAAAGTGGATATCTGAAGAAAGGAGAAGTGATCGTTGCGCCTTGATACGTTCTGGACAGCAGTATTTTTGAATTAATCTTCGATGGAAGTTCGAAGTTTGAGAAGCTATAGTATGCGATCATTATTTTGTTTACTTATTATTATTTATTAGATGATAAAGTATGTTTGGGTTGTGTTACATTATTCATGTCTTGTATATAGTGTTTCTAGCGCTGTAATGACGTGTAGTCACTTGCTTTATAATCAATAGTATGATTAATAAATATAAACATTTTTTTTCGTCGTAGCTGTCTAAGATCACTTTTGACCTAGATGTCTTGCGATAATTATGCAGCGGGAACATTGAATGCCAATATAATTGGGAAAATTGTCTAGTTTAACTGCAAACTTACAACAATGGTTTAATGTATACCAACAACTATTGCATACTTTTGGGGATTGAAATGTACATAATTGTTTACATAAGCGGTTTAAATGAACATATTTTCTCATTGTATGTCATGATCAGATTATTATATTCATTCCCAGAATTAATCCACTATTTTGTTTAGCCTAGCGGCACGCCGTATGAATACTAATTGATTCTAGCGAGTTCCACACACTCACGATCATTCTAAAAATAGCGCGCGTTTAGCTACCTTTGTATAGCTGTTATAATATACATGCATTAATAAGCATCCAGAGAATCATAAAAGTGAATATTTCAATAAATGGGGAATTTATGTTTATAAACTTACTGATCATGTTCATTTGACATTGAATTGTGGTTGCGTTCAACGAACAGAGACAACGTTAATAATTAATTAGAAATACACATTTCTATCAACTTCTCCATTAGATGTTAATCAACTGTAAAAAGATATATTTTAATAAATAAAATGTGGTGAAATAAGTCTCGGAAAACGTCGAAATGGTATTCATGTTACTTTTACTTCATTAATTTCGCGTAGCATTATACATTATTTGCAATACCATTTATACACAGAAACTCTTGATACATCATATTCCTACCAAATATAATTTTAAATAGTCTAAAGAAATGTTATGTTTGTAGATTCAAAAATGGAAGTCATCATTATTTCAAATGCGCTGAATGTACTCTGAAGATTGCTTTTCATACGCTACACAGCATAAATGATTAACTGACTTCGAAATATTTATGTATTATGCATAGATAATTTCCAAGATAAAGGTAGATTATATTACTTATGAATAACTATACGCGTCTGATACAAACTAATTTTCATTTATTCCCGCAATTATGTTCATACATTGTTAATTTGTTAAATGTTGCTGACAAATTTATATTATAATGATGTTAACGTAAATTATTTAGGTTATTCATGTATCACTGGTGAAAACGTAGGGCGGTATGATCGGTTTATTCATGGTACTAATATTAATAGTTATTGAATTAATCACAAAATTAATTTTGGGATCCGATAAGTTTTCTTCTGGTGTCCGAAAAAATATGGGGTCCGAGAAGTCGCTTTATATATTTGGTGACCGAAAAATCTGGGGTCCGAGAAACCACGTTACCGATCATCTTGGTCCTCTTGTATTATGTTTAGGGTAAAAATGATAGCTTAATATTAATGTCAACGCCGATTGTCTTTTTTTAAAGACCTGTCTTCTTTCTATATCGTTTATATAGGTAATTAAAATGTATCACAAAGAATAAAGATTTATTTTAATGCTATTGTTTTCAAGTATTATACGTATATGTGTTATTTTAAATACACTTGTTGAAAGTGTGTTATTTCTAAATAAACTTGTTTAAAACGATTCTTTTGTGTTATGCTTCTTTTCTTTGTTTTCATCAAAACGTTTGAGCACAATCATTAGCTAAGGCTGGTATACGCGATATATATGTGTGGCATTTATCGAATGTAAGTAAATATGACACTTAATATGACGTGTGGGTCCGACGGTATTGTTCAGGTGGTAACTTTAGATTTTACATCAATGAAAACAATTTAAAACGACTAAGTGTTGTGCCATACTATTTATTTAATGTAGTCCACAATATCCTTCCAAAATACATTAACAGCAGTTACTCCCCTTTATTGTTGGTTTGTCATTGACATTTTCCAAATCGAAAGTAAAACATCATACACAAATGGGGAATTATTGCTGCCCTCCAACGGATGAAGAAGGTGAGCATGTTCGTTCATATTTGGTTTTTAGGTTTAATTCAAGTGTCATCTAATAAGCAATATCGATTTTTTAAGTTGGAGATTTAAAACCATCTTTGTTATGTTCGTGCTTTTATGTTCGAAACTGCCCACTGTACATTATAAATATATTTAGAATCTATTAAACTTATGATTATTAATCGAGAAAATAATTTAAGGAATACCAATGGTTTTGGGTTAAACGGTCCCATTATTCACTCCTATAAACTCACTACAATGAAAACTTTGTTGAGCAATGGCACATAATGTATTTTTCATTCATGTCGATTTTACCGCTACTTGTAATGTGTCATTGCCTGTGAAAGTGTCATTGATGACCACTGTTTATATAATACAATAATATAGATTTCGCAACTCTTTATAGAACAATGCTTTTACATAAAATCTCTGTTAATGAACTTTATTTTTGCAAATGTTATTGTCGCCCTACCGGACATACGCCCCTTTAACTAAACGTGCATTTTTTATCATGTACACCTGTATTACACTAAATAAACCATTCATCTACTGGACATAATAGATCTATATCGACCTATTGCGGTATATCAATGCTTCATTTGGAATGCATTTTAGATGACATACTTGTAGTAGTAATTACCCGTCGATGTGTTTGTATATTAATAATCGGTTTAAAAAGTACAAAGTATGTATTATAACTTATATATAATCTACTTGACGAGGCGAAAATATCAAATATGCATGACGTGTTTTTATCAAAATTATTTTTTTCTTCACAAGATAAACATATTTTTGTAAAAATCTGATAATGAATTAATGAACTTTTGTAGCATAGACTTATCAGAATGGTATCAATGTTTATCATAAATACTATCCCGATACATGACATTGTTTCACCCGAGAATTTTAAATGTTATTCCTAGTGCTACTTTTAATACACGTCTGAATACCAAGAAGTTTTAAGATGAACTAAAAGTCAGAGTTCTGTTGATTTGCTTCATTATATAATAATTTCGTATTTCTGTTCAAGATTATGAAGAAAGAGGGCAAAGGAGGTAAGCATTTAACAAAGTCCTGTAACGAGGACACATACACATGTTTTTCGTATGTCTATATATAAAAAACTTTGTGACTGACATTTGTGTTATTACGATACGTATGAATATTTTTTAAATAGAGTCCTTCCCTAACCATCTTAGCTAAACAAATCGGTTAGATAAACATACTAAACAAGTTTATGGATCATTATGTTATTATTTAAATACACATGTCAATTTCCCTTCATTATATGTGTTATATATAAGACGTAACAAAACCTTTTTTACAGAAATAAACCTAAAGAAATCATACAATTGCAGCCAGTGGCACATTGGAACAATAATGAGCGAGGCGAGGTACATTTATTACATTTTTACAAGTTCTTTTAACCGTTCACAATAAAATAATAATATTTAAGAACTACATTAAAGTTCGTGTATAAATCAAAGTAAATAATATTTCTTACTTTATTACCATTTGCCATATATATATATATATATCTTATTGTATTATCACTTTCCATTATTATTGTTTTACTTTATTATCACTTGCCAGTCATACGTATTGCATTAGTATCACTTGCCATTTATATTCTTACTTCATAATCATTTGTCGTATATATTTCGTACTTTATTATTACTTTCGATTTATGTTTGTTACTTTATTATCACTTGCAATTTATATTTCTTACTTTAATTGTCACTAACCATAATATTTATTACTTTATTATCTTATGTCATTCATAATACTTACCTTGTTATCACTTGCCATTTATATTTCTTACCTTATTATCACTTACTATTTATATGTTTACTTTCTAACTTACTTTCATTATTTGTATTGCAGGTACAGCTCCGTGAAAAATATGAAAAGGAGATATCGAAGTTGAAACAAAAAGTGCATGAAAACGTAAACTTATTACATTTCTCCAGTTCATTTGACCTTACTAATTTAGAGAAATCTTTTGAAATATGTTTTACTCAAACTAGCTTTTAGCCATACGGTATACATGTCTTATTTTCTTACTATTTGAATTGCAGGCTCGGCTTGTTGAACAGTATCGAAAAGAAATAGAGATGTTGAACCGAAAGTTAGTAAAATACCTCGTCTATCTTTATCTGAAACAAAATATGTTTAAATATTTGTGACACCATGTTAGAATAATTAAGGTTGAATTTTCCATGTTTGTCTTTGAAATTATTAGAGCTGAATTTGTATTCAGTATCAGTATCTTTCACAGAGCTGGTATATTCATGCAGGTTGGACGAGTGTTACGCCACCATTGCTGAGGAGATGGAGAAAAGTGGTTGTATGGAGAACACTAACGACCCGTACAACAACAGTCGCCTGGCGGAGTGGTTCGATGGCAAAGTCAAGGACTTGTGGCTGGATCTATGTGACCTGATAGCACGTGACTGCCCTGACATTTCAGAAATAGAACGATTGAAAATATTGTCTGATCTTACGCAGGTCGGTGGTTCGTATTGTTTAGTTTATTGCAAATATACATAACTTAGTAAACAGTGCTATTAATGACAGTAGTTTTAGAGGATGCTTTATTTCAACATATTCATGTTATACTAACCATAATTATGTTTTATATCTGCACATTACTTTTTTGCCCTTTAATTTTTTTAAAATTACTTTCGTCCCTTATGATTTTTGCTTGTGGATTATTTTCTAGTGATGCGTTGAAACAATTTCGAACGACATAGGTATCTTATTATGCTGTTAAAATATTGCTTGAGTATGTATGGGTGACTGGCTGCATTTTCTTTTTGATTATTCAAGTATTCCTAAAGCTTCATGCACAATGTTAACACATGTTTTCCTGTACATTATTTGGACACCTAAATGTCAGAGCATGCGAATTTAATAGTGTGTGCAGTAAAATCAATTGGAGCGTCTATATTCAGATTATACTTAGCAACATTTTTTGTTGTATCTAATTATTACTAAATAATTACTTAAATGTTGTTTAAAAGTCATTTTAATATATAAACTATAGTGTATACTAGTAAAATTTATCTTATATGTATCGTAGAGGTGTAATCAAAAATATAAGGTTGTAATAAAACTGACTTACCATGTAGACTTGCCATGTGAACATAAATATAAATGAATATTTATATTCTGATATATATACATTATATATGTTATATATACATTTTGATATTATTTAGAGCGATAGATTGTATATATCTAATTATTTTCAGTGCGTATATAAACAGTGTTCAAATAAAGCAGAGCATATCGTTTCGGCCTTTGTATTTGACAATAGCGACACAACTACGAAAAAGGTGTGCTACAATTGTCAATGTAAATTTGTAAAAGGCCTGATTTTTAGCTCGACTATTCGAAGAATATGTGAGCTTTCCTACAACCCCCGCCGTCGGCGTCCGCGTCTGAATTTGGTTCAAGTTTTTATTCAAAAGTCTTGTAGCTTCAAAACGACATAAGTGATTTACTTGAAACTTGGAATATACCTTTCTCATCAACTCCATTGTCAGGGGCAACATTCCCTGTAACTCTGTTTTGTATGTTGACAGAGTTTTGCCCCTTTTTCACTTAGATTTTCTGGTTATTATATTTATATTCAAAAGTTTTGTAACTTCAAAGCTACATAAGTCATTCACTTGAAACTTGAAACTAACCTTTGTCATCAACTCCAGTATCAAGGGCAACATTCCGTATAACTCTTTTTTGTATTTTGACAGAGTAATGCCCCTTTTTCCCATAGATTTTCTGGTTTAAGTTCATATTCAAAAGTTTTGTAACTTCAAAATTTACGTACGTTATTCACTTGAAACTTGAAACTAACCTTTGTCATCAACTTCAGTGTCATTGGCAACATTTCCCATAACTTTGTTGTGTTTTTTGATAGATGTATGCCCCTTGTTCACATAGATTGTCTGGTTAAAGTTTATATTCAAAAGTTTTTTGTAACTTCAAAACTACATACATAATTATATTCAAAAGTTGTGTAACTTCAATACTATAAAAGCTATTCACTTGAAACTTGGAATATACCTTTGTCATCAACATCAGTATCAGGATGAACATTCTATATTTTGTATTTTGATAGAGTTATGTCCCTTTTTCACAAAGATTTTCTGTTAAAATTTATATTCAAAAATTGTTTAACTTCAAAACTACATAAGTTATATTTCTCTTGAAACTTGGAACTAACCTTTATCATCTACTATAGTACCAGGGGCAACATTACAGATAACTCTAATATGTATTTTGACAGAGTTATGCCCCCTTTTCACTTAAATTTTATGTTTAAAGTTTATATGTAACAGTTTGGTAACTTCAAAAATACATAAGTTATTAACTTGAAACTTGGAACTAACTTTTGTCATCAATTCTAGTATCAGGGGCAAAATTACCAATAACTCGGTTTTGTATTTTGACAGAGTTAGCCCACTTTTTACATATACTTTGTGGTTAAAGTTTTTGTTCCAAAAATGTGTAAACTATACAAGGCTTAACTTATAAAAATTGTATTTTAACAAATGTATGCCCCTTTCATTATCCAAAATATGTACCAACTGAAATACTTCGAATAGTCGAACGCGCTGTCCTCTGACTGCTCTTGTTATGATTTTATAATTGTATTTGTTTATAATTGTTTTAGAACCACATTGTAGTTATACCATTGGTTTTAAACCGAACTTGTGTTGTAAGCTTGTATGTTTTATCCTGAATACATATATTTATCTATCTAGTCTGCCCAGCTTTCCAATGTGAATTTTCAATACATTTTTGGTAAATATCAAGCATATTTGCATCAATAACTAGATATAATACTATTTTTCTGGTTCGCTACATTAATTTAAGTAACAATAGTAGTAATGATATTATGTAAAACTGTAGGTTAAATGTAATACTTTATTACTATAAAACGTGTTTATGTTTGTTACAGGAGCTTAACACACTTCTTGCGGTCAGAAAAAGAGCAGGTCAAGTGAAAAGGACCAGAAATGCGATTGCGGAGGTATTTTCTTTTTTATTAACTAATATAAACAAACATGGTAATACGAGTACATGTATGTACATTTTGAACAAAATTGAGTATATCCGGCATGGAAAGTGTTGCCCATTTGTATACAATCTTCCAAAGCAAGTATTATAATTTCTCTCGTCTGATATAAATAATACATGTTAAATAAATGTTTGCATGTCTAAATGGCACGAACCTTTTATACTTAATGATAAATAAGACGTATTTTTATTAGCATAATATTCTACTTTCAGGAAATATTGGATTATACAATGCAAACGGAGTATGTACAGAAATTATTGAGACATCGAAATGTCTCTGAAGAACTAAGGTCTACTTTAAAACACTTTGTAAAGGAAGTTGCTTTTGTTTGTTGGCTGATGTCGATCTCGCAACCAGTATTATCTCTTAATTTTGGTGTGCAAGGGCAAGGGTTTACCCCATCTGTGAGGGAGAGATTTATCCAGTATGCCACAGTAGTTACACCTACTTTCGATAAAAAATATGAACCTGGGGCTGTGTTGCTGGTGGTTTATCCATCGATAGAGTATAAAGACGCAAGTGGATATTTAAAAAAGGGGGAGGTTGTTTTAGTTCCTCACAACAAAAGAGAAACTTTCTTATAAAAAATGGCATGCCATATTTGTTTGAAAATGTGTGATATTCGCCAATAACATGTTTTCTGAAATTTTATTGTAATAATCCATTTATGGTTGTTTTCACATCCTTTTATTTATTAAGCTTTTTTCAAATAGACTATGTTTTGTTTATTGTTTTCTGTTACTCCCATAATCCTGTCAACAAATTTATTTTGTTTGTTTTACTCTATAAACCATTTGTTAATTATAAATAAAACGAATGCTAACAACCTAACAAAAGATGCAGACAAAAAAAAATCTAACCGAAAGTGCGTCACCGGTGTCCGACAGTCGTGTGCGTGAGTATTTTATGTCGTCACTAGAAGTACTGAGGTATGAAATGTACGGTATGAAATAGCGCCTACGTATCAAGAAATGCAGACCGAATATATTACTTTTATGAAACACATTTGTTACCAACTAGGCCAGTTCAATTAATTACTTTTTTCTACTATAATTTGTGAGCACTATTTGGGCTGTATATGTACCTTATATAAACACAAGAGACACTGACCATGTAAAGCGGAAGCAAATCGTTCATACACAAATATCCTGTGTTCGGCAGTTCAATAATTTGCACACATAATAGTTCTACGTATTTGTGATTTCGATTGAGACTGTTCTCATGTAGTCGTCATCTAAATACAATTTTGTATAGTAATGCTCCCACTACAAGTATATCTGTCTGTCAGTCGGTCCGTCATTCCGTCGGTCGGTCCGTAGGTCGGTCCGTCGGTCGGTCGGTCGGTCCGTCCGTCCCGAAACTTGTCCTGACTTCCCCATGCATTGAAGGATTTCGAAATTACTAAGCACAAACGTCAACCTAAATTATCATGTGTGTCGCGCAAAAGAACTTGATGGTTACCTTTAAGGTAAAGGTCACACTTTGAGGTCAAAGGTCACATGTACGAAATTATATTTGCGTTCCGATGTCCATCTTTACAAAGGGGGATTCTGCTCAAAGGTCACAACAGAGCACTGTATTGCCAAAATAATGTTTGTCCTGGCTATAACCTCCCAATGCATGACAGGATTTTAAAATAATTTAGTAGAAATATTCACCGATATGATACGGTGCGTATCAAAAACTGTACTGCTACCTTTAAGGTCAAAGTTATACTTTTTGAGGTCAAAGGCAAAAATAAAGCGCTTGTCTGAGCTCCCCTGTGTGTTTAAAATCAAAATCATATTTTGAGGGCAAAGGTCCAAATAGCGAGCTTTATTATCATTATACTGCTTTCTCGGACTCTAACTTGAAAGAACGAAAAATGAAAGAATTTGAAATAACTTGGCACAAATGTTAACCTAGATAAAAAGGTGTGTCGCGCACAAGAACTGAATGGCTACCAAACAGATCAAGGTCATGCTTTAAGTTCAAAGGATAAAAAAAATCTTTATTGTCAAAATAGACCTTGTCCGAGTTCTAAATTCCCCATGAGATGAAGGATTTTATCACAGCAATACAACTGCAAAGCTCTTCACCTGTTTCAAAGCGGTATGTGAGTGCTTTAATCACCTTTACTGATAACCCTAGTACAAACTGGACGGAACTGGGTATTGGTGTTTATATTTATAAAAAAAATACCTTTGAGGTCAAATTAATACTTATTTAGGTAAAAGGTCAAAATAAAGCGCTTGTCTGAGCTGCACTGTGTGTTTAAGATCAAAGTCATACTCCCCTGTGTGTTTAAGGTCAAAGTCATACTTTGAGGTCAAAGGTCACATATACGAGATTATATTTCCGTTCCGATGTCTATCTGTATTTTATATCCGTATAGTACTAAACTGTCTTGTGCGTTTTAAATTCTTTATTAATTTATACATGTTTACTTATTTTTATACGTTTTTTTTCCCGCTAAATAACGTAACGTTATTGCATGACGTCACGTCCGTTGTTTAATTGTCATTTTATCCTGATGACGGCGTAAGCCGAAACGTTGAAAGATAAATTAAATTGACTGATTTCACGTGTTGTTGTTGACTTGTTCCACAATTGTTATGTTTATCAAATAGTTTTCTCATTTGGTGGCTACTGTTGTCATTGTATTGGTTATTAAGGTTTAAAAGTCTGGCCTACAGCTCTTAATTATCTGCTAGCGATTAAGATGTTATCTTCTTTTAATCGTTTTCATTTAATTATAAAGACCGAAAAAACAACAACATCTGATATGGAATGTATATGCCCTTTTCATCGATATTGTAAATAAAATGAGGTGTGTGTAGTACGTCATACTTATTTATAATGCAACGAACAGCAGTTAAATAATTGATGATGGATTTTTTATAAACAGGTACAGCACATGGTGTAGAAAAGCTATATGAATTTACAACATTCTGCTCAGACCATCTGATCATGAACCATGATTGTAACATTCAACAATTGTAACAATAACGCGATCAAATAACAGAGCTATGCAATTTGTGTTCGATATTGTGGGACAGCTCTCGTATTTCAGAAACGTTTGTGAAATCATATGTATCCACTGAAACAGAAAGCACTTGGCTACACCAGTGTTTACATATACGAGAAAACACTCAAGTATTATTAGTATACCGGAAATGGGGGACTATCGAATTAAAGTGACGTCACGATATTAGCAGTTACGGATTTGACAGTTACCCCTTAGGAGAGAACAATTAGGTTGGTGAGAAACCGATTGGAAAGTTACTAGACTTTTATTCCTCAAAACACCTTACGTGAACGTACAAAGGTAGTATTTGACCGCTATGTCTGCATGTTGACCACTAACGTGGTTTATTGAATAAAGTATGATGAAATATTACACGAATTTTCATAACGAAGAAAGAAAACCACGTTTCATATATGGGACGTTATCGTTTACTTATCAGTCGAACGTCGGTTTTCTCCCTTTAATAATATATGGCAAATAGTAATATAATCCATTTCATGTGGTTTCTTTGGGAAACGAAGTCGATAATAACGATGTTGTAGATTAAATGCATCAATCATAGTTATTTATGTGGAATTTTATTATTTACGGCGTATACATCATGAATAAATAACAAATTATTAACGTACAACTAATTCCAAAATACTGCAATGTTTTGTCTGCTTTTTTAAATATGGTTCATATCACACTATGACCTTTTACAACGTATTGGTTATTGTACAGAAATTATTGTATTTCATCATAAATAAATAGTCTATTACTATCATCAAATACGGTCTAATAAGAAAACAAGTGTTTGTTTCTAAACATTTAATACACGTTTTCGATAAAATAATCACATGATTGGCATCCATACATGAATACCCTACCCTGTGCGCCCGATATAACGGAGTTTCGTTTCATAAAATACACATCACATATAGTATAGATAGTAACAGTAAATACAAATATCAATATAACACACTCAAAACACTGGCATGGGCATGACCATGATAATGGTACATGTTTTGAAGTCCAAATCGGCCTAATGGACAGATGTTCCTGTTTCATTCACGTATGCACTCTTCCATTGTTCATGCCGTTCTAACAGATGGTTGAACATACAAATCCGTGTTCATTGTTATAAAGGTGACTGACATATACGACACTAAGAGATTCAATTACACGTTAACCATAATGTACAGCCATAAAATGTATCAATATTATGATCCAAAAATAGTTTCTATTACACCGCGAATGGTCACCCGTACACTATACAACACACTTCACCATATTTAAAAGTATTTTTTTTACAATTATGGTAAACATATCACAATTGGTGCCGCTTCAAGCACGGCGTTCACTATAGATTATTGCCGACTTTATTACAATAACACTTGTTCAAGTAGTCTGATTTTCTTTTGTCTGTGTTTCGGTTTCATGCACTTATCCTTATATATATTTCTCTTAGTTTGACATCGCTTCCTTCGCTTGTCCCTCTTTCGAACACAGCGCTGTGCCAATTTGTCTTGTCTGTTTTTACAACGCGACTGTTTACCCGGCTTGAGTGTAGAGCAACGTTTTGCAATTCGTGTTTGCTTGCTCTTGCACTTCTTTTTCTGATTGCAGCGTTTTTGAATTTCTACTTTCAGTTTGTTACACTTCTCTGATTCTTTGATTTTCCGCCTTGGCCGAACAAACACTGTTAAAAATATAAAATAGTACATAATATTTATTTATAAAATGAGGTGTAAATTGTTACTGCATTTAGCTTGTGGTATTAAAATATTCAAGAGCAGTTATAGGTCTTCAATGATATTTGGAAATGCACTTCCGTAACACTAACCCCAGTGCACTACTGGTAATATGACACTTCATCTGATATCTGTGTTCAATTCAATATTTTCTACCTGAAATTTTACGATGATAGGTAAATATCGATGTAGTCATTTATCAAGACTAATTTACAATTCGATTCTCAAGATACTGCAACGATGAAACTTAAAAGCTCATTACTTGAATTTAAACAATTGATAGACGCTGTAGCATCTCGTTAAAAACACATTATGACTGAACCCCACCCGCATTAACTCCCATTAGCGTTGATAACGAATAATATACCAGGATGGTAAAGAACGGTTCGATTCATAGCTTTTTATTGCATGGGAAATAAAGAGCAACACTAAGATTCGAACTATAAATGTGTCTTTCTTTCACTTAGTAGTTTGTTAATATGTGTTCGACAGCATTTTGAAGAAAATACTGACTCAATGAATATATTAAATGTGGATTATTTGCAACAAATATATGTGTATACATGTACCACGAGGATTTGACAAGTGCTATGTTGTTTTGACATTATCAAAAGATAGTCGCAGTTGTTAATTGTGCAGTCTGTTAAGGAATTGTTATTATTTTTTTATTAGTGATTCTATTGTCTTATGTTTCTTTTTCGTTTGCGCAGCACAGGAGCCCATAATATATTTAATATATACTTGTATGGTAAGGAACGAACGTGTAAATAATATATTAACTGGCTGTGTCGCCATAGCAATTAATTCCAATGCAAAATTGTAAACGCTAGTATCTTATTTCATAAGAATATTGATAAGAAGGGACCTTACAACGCAGAGGTGTTCAAACCAAGAGACGGATTTGCCAAACCTTAACTAGGAGTGCGCAAACCTCCTCCTATGCAACCCATCTATCATGTGTTGTCAACTAATCAGTTATATAAGGCCTATTGTAATTAACCAATAATAACGAATGTTTTAAAAATGGGTGAATACAGACGGTGAAAAGGATCATCACCTAAACATTATAGTTCATTAATTGGCCCATTTACAATCCCCACAAAAGTGCATATAAATCCATTTATATCTATGTGCGCAAAGCAACTAGCTAACAAAGAGATACCTCCTTGGCGAAGGCAACTACCCCACAGTATGATTCATGGCTGTGGTAACATACCTTCCTCACACTGGTCGCCGATGTAGCCAGTCTTACACTCGCACATGTTCGCGCCCACGCAGATACCGCCATTCATGCATGACTTCAAGCACATACCTGAAACAACAAGACCACTCTAGAACCGATTTATCTAGAGTTAATTATATGTTTGTCGCACGCTTTATCCTTATTGAAGGATGTTCCATGCTTAACTAACGTGCGTCTATTTAATAGTGGTGTTTTTCTATGTAACATATGACATTTGCCACTTATTCATGTTCGCGCCCACGCAGATACCGCCATTCATGCATGACTTCAAGCACATACCTGAAACAACAAGACCACTCTAGAACCGTTTTATCTAGAGTTAATTATATGTTTGTCGCACGCTTTATCCTTATTGAAGGATGTTCCATGCTTAACTAACGTGCGTCTATTTAATAGTGGTGTTTTTCTATGTAACATATGACATTTGCCACTTATTAGTTGTTAATCATTTATTTTTTAATACGTTTCTGTAACACATGCTGATTCATTATCGTTTATATTTAACACCTTAGATATGCGAATTTGAAACTTTGAAAACCCATTTAATAGTGTATACTCCTCGCCTGGTTAATCATTGTTCAGAATGTATATCATATATTACGTTGTACTACAAGTTCATATATACGCACACTTGCAATACTATTGGATAGTTGTTTATTAAGATCGCCTGAACCGACGTGTAATACATGTTTGTCTACACTGACAACCGGTTAACACGTAGTACCGATGTTGCTGTTGTATTATATTGTGTAATATCAAAGGTCTAGAAAGAGTGTTACTGCTACGTCCCTTAAATATACAGACGGGCCTTTGGGAGGGATCTCTAAACCATTGCCATCAGGCCGCGCTTTTTTGATATGATAAAAATTATTCTTTTAAAGGAATAGAAATATATGCTTAAACCTTGGAAATGCAAATACAACATAACAATAAGAAAATATTAACAAAAAATGCACGCATTGACCATTCCAGTTGTACCTGTTTCACATTGGTCCCCGGTGTAGCCTTCTTTACATTTGCAAATGTTCGTACCTACGCATAGACCGTCGTGTTGGCAAGGCTTCTGGCACAAACCTGTACAGGAAAAAGAATACTATGTTTTTATTTCTGTATGTTTGATCCAATGTGTTTTTACGGCCGAAAGTGGTAATGTGGTAATTACCTATTTGTTTCGGTTTTATTACTGTAGATATATGTTTTTATGCTATAAGAGCGATAATACACCTTGTTTCAGTCGCTCAAAAGGGTATATTATCCCTATAATATAATATCATTGCGAGTGAATGCATCCAGTTAAATTAACAGTTCAGTAGCAAGCCCAGCCAAAACATTACAAATATCCTTTCTGGTGTTGGTAACATTGATATGCGCGTACTATTTAAAGGTACATAGAGTATCATGAATAAATGCATACAGTGAAAATGTAGAGCAAAATTATAGCAAGCTCTATTGGTGTTGGCAGTGTTGGGACACGGATAGCATTTACAGTTGCTTAAATGATATTGACAAGGTAGTTAAATTGATCTGTAAGACGACAACCATGTGTTATGTACTTGCATTTCAAAGGAGCAAAGGTTTCCATTTAATGGCTTATGATAGCTTTATAAACTACATGTTATTTATACATTGTTCTATGGTACCTCAAATTCGAATACGTTGTGTTCTAATGTGTGACTTACATTGAGTAAATAATTATATGTATAGATCTAATTCCACAATACTCACTGAACTGGCACGCATCCCCGAAGAAGCCGCTGGTGCACCAACAGATGCCTGTCCTGGACACACCTGGCTGCACACACCGGCCGCCGTTCTGACACGGCCGAGGGCACAGGGCTGAAGGAACACGACATGCTTACCGCAGGGTCTCATTGTATTCAATTATTGGTTTTTGAATATATTGAGAACATTACAAAATGTAGCGTTTTACGTCTTTGCATCAGTGTGCGAATTACGTCATTGTAGAAAGGCGTCCTAATCCGGTTAAATTAATTGATAATTTAAAGAATCTTTAGCAGTTTAGAACTATTTCATAAACAGATCTATATAAATACTTAATACCAAAAGCATCAAACAAGGATTGGTTTTGTCTATGTTTGTAGTAAATTATCAAATGTAATATCACATTCACATCATGCGATATATAATTCCAAAGGAAAGGAAGTGGGTTAAGTATTCGCTGTACAGCACTGATCGTTAATTCAAAATACTAATAAACGATCAATTGTATATCGGTACATGACCCTTTATTTATATACAAGATAGCACTTATATTTATAAAAAAAAGTTAATTACATCTTGGAAAATGTAAATCTTGTATATATCATATAATTAATATGTAAGAATGGCTTACAAACAACATGCCTTGTTAAAAATAGGTTAATCAAACATCAAATTAACAAATAAACGACAACAGCGCGAAAGTGTTAGTAACACAAGTGCAAGACTAAATTGTTAACGTGCGTTATATAATAGCACCCCACACTTTCTCACGTTCAGTAGCCGTTATCGTGTTTTACGAGGCCGACATTGTAATCAAGTAAGTTAATCCTTCGATGAGCAGTGACATGCACAATGTAGAAACCATATCCAGTTTAGTAATTATGGTGGCATAGAACATCCTTACGATAACTACTTAAGGTTCGCGAAAATGTTACCACTTAAGTTTCGTACTATTTATTTTGTATCTTAATAGCGTTTGCGATTTTTTTCGACGTAAGATATTAAGTTGCTTAACGAAAAACAGGCCTGAAACTGCCCAGAACTGACATCAGAATCTCAGTTAATAAAAACGTATGTAGTTTTACAAATCTTAACTAGTTAAAATTGCGTTGTAAGATAATTATCATGATAATATTCGTGTTAGATAACTGGCAACAAAAAGTAGTTTGCGAATACATTTGCGATACATGAAAATTAACATGGTAACACGAATATTATCTAGTTAAGATTTGCGTTGTAAGATAATAAATACTATTCGTGCGGAAGACCTCGCGCACAAATTAAGTGGCAACACGAATATTATCTAGTTAAGATTCTCGTTGTCAGATAATTATCAAGTTAATATTCGTGTAAGTAAGATACTGAAGACCTCGCGCCGAATTAAGAGGTAACACGAATATTATCTAGTTATGATTAGCGTTGTCAGATAATTATCATGATAATATTCGTGTTAGTAAAATAATGCGGAAGACCTCGCGCACAAATTATGTGGTAACACAAATATTATCTAGTTAAGATTTGCGTTGACAGATAATTATTATGATACTATTCGTGTTTGTAAGATAATGAAGACCTCGCGCCGAATTATGTGGTATCACGAATATTATCTAGTTAAGATTCGCGTTGTCAGATAATTATCATGATAATGTTCCTGTTAATAAGATAATGTGGGAGACCTCGCGCACAAATTAAGTGGTAACACAAATATTAGCTAGTTAAGATTTGCGTTGTAGGATGATTATCATGATAATATTTATGCTAATAAGATGATGCGGAAGACCTCGAGCACAAATTAAGTGATAACACGAATATTATCTAGTTAAGATTCGCGTTGTAAGATAATTATCATGACAATATTCGTGTTTATAAGATAACTCAGAAGACCTCGCAAACCCAAGAAAATGTATCGAATGTCAGTTCTGGGCACTTAAAGGCCATTAAGTATAATAATAAAATATCTTGAAGAACAATATTCGCAAACGCTATATTTATATCCTGACAAATATCATGATAAATAAACGGTAAGACGAATCTGTTCGCGAACGCTATGCAGTTAACACGAATGTTTTCGCGAAGCTTAAGTGATTATCGTATGCCAGTTCTATGCCACCATAAGTAATATATATTAATACGCTCCGAATTTCCCAAAAGCACGATGCAATGCTAGAGAATCAATTCAGAGGTATCTGTCCATGGATACCATGGGTACAGGCGTGTGTGTTAGTTGGTTACAGGGCTACTCTGTGACCGACCGGGAGCATGCAGCGAGCGCATGAACTGTGGGTTACCTTTCTCACACCTCTTTCCAAAAAACCCCTCCTGACAGAGACACATGTCGGGGGATATACACGTACCATTGTTTTCACACTTTGGACTGCACATGTCTGTAAGGCATCGATGGAAAACAAAAATCGTAAAACAAAATCAAGTAAGCAACAAATAATCGTATTTAGAGCAGAAAACAATCCTTCCGAATAGCGTAATATTGATGTATTTTACCGTTTCAGTAGAACGTACGAATACTCGTAACTAAGATCATAAAACAATCGTTTCGAATAGCGTAATATGTGTGTCCTTTCACGTTTTATAGGCAAGCCTTTACAACATTGCAAACTTAGACATATGACAACGTTATAGTGCCAAAATAGTGTAAACATTAGCAAAATTAGATGTAAAGTTGCTCAACCAATGCATATTTGTCACTGGTATTCTGTCATTCAGATTTGAATTATATGCACATAACCTAACACTTTGTATGAAACAAACAAATCGTACCATCAAGCACTTCCTTAAATGTGAGAACATATAACTACATTTGATTGATATTTCATATACAACAGCAAGACATGCGTCAAATCAATGTCTTTAATTTATTTAGTTTTGCATTGTTTCTGTTTTGCGGTTTTTTAACAATTTTAAAATTGTTAAATATCTGAACATCAACTAATGTACCGCATGAACAGGCCTAAAAATGGCCAATGAAACATAAAAAAGAAAGTGTTTTCTTAAAAATATAGCAATTTTAATTATTAACACACAAGATTATTTAACAATTGTAGCTATTACTTTCCATATAACTGAACAAGTAATTTAATACAATTAACTACGAAATCGACGACGTTCGTATACCTTTCTCACAGAAAAGTCCGTGGAACCCCTGCGGACACTCGCACTCGCCGAAATGGTTGCAGCGCCCGTTGTTCTTGCATGGCAACTTGCACAGATTGGTTGTCTCTTCGGAAAAAGATAAAAATAATACGATTATTACAATAATTTTAATTATAGGGCGTATTTAACTACTACTTAGTGAATCGCATTTTCGTAATCTATGCATGGTTTGCCGTGCGATCCGGAGATTCTCAATTCGACTCCAACCCAGGTAGCTTCAGTTGATAGCTACAGGAGACACCATGTACTGGTTGCACCCTGGATCCCGATTTGCAAGCGTCATGGACACGAGAAACACATTTTTGGGCTTTAATATGCCATCTAAGATTACTGCTTGATCTTGAACAAACACTACATCTAAATAATTTTCAGCAATACATTTTATTACATACCGAATTTATTGCACTGTTTCTTGATGCGCAGTTTAAATGGCGTCCCCTTCACGGGTTTGTTATGTTGGTCCATGATGTGGAGATTAAGTACGAGGTGCGCAATACCCTCCTCCGTACCCGTACACGGAATAGACACCTGGAATACTAAACACAATGTGCGAAAATTAAGTACCCGTACAGGAAATGGACACTTGGAATACTCAACATAATCTGGAGATTAAGTTCCCGTACACGGAAAAGGTATCTAGAATACTGAACACAATGTGCGGAAATTAAGTACCCGTACAGGGAATTGACCCTTAGAATGCTAAACACAATGTGGAGATGAAGTACTCGTACACGGAATGGACGCCTGGTATACTGAATACAATGTAAAGATAAAGTACCCATACACGGAATAGATACTTGGAATACAGAACATGGTATGCGGAGATTAAATAAATATGCAGTGAATAGGCACCTAGAGTACTGAACACAATGTGTGGAGATTAAGTACCCGTACACGGAATAGACACTTGGAATACTTAACATGGTGTGGAGATTAAGTACCCGCACACGGAATGGACACTTGGAATACTTAACATGGTGTGGAGATTAAGTACTCGTACTCGGAATCGACACCGGTTATACTGACCACAATGTGGAGATTAAGTACCCGTGCACGGAATAGATACATGGAATACTGAACATTGTATGCGGAGATTAAATACACGTGCAGTGAATAGGCACCTAGAATACTGAACACAATGTGTGGAGATTAAGTACCCGTACACGGAATGGACACTTGGAATACTTAACACAATATGGAGGTTAAGTATCCGTACTCGGAATCGACACTTGGAATACTGAACACAATATGGAGATTAAGTATCCGTACTCGGAATGGACACCTGGTATACTTAACCCAATGTAAAGATAAAGTACCCGTACACGGACTAGATACATGGAATACTGTACATGGTATGCAGATATTAAATACACGTGCAGTGAATAGACATCTAGAATACTGAACACAATGTTGAAATTAGGTACCCGTGCACGGACTAGACACTTAGATTACTGAACGCATATAGTGTGGAGATTATGTACCCGTACACTTAATCGACGCTTTGAATTCTGAACATGGTGTGCAGATTAAGTACCCGTACACGAAACAGACACTTGCAATACTGAACACATGGTTTGGAAATATAGTACACCTACACGGTATCGACACATTGAATATTTAATACGGTGTGTATGAAACAACGAGTAAAATGTAATATTATAAGGCAAGCCATAAGGCATTAAGGCGACGTTATGTACAATGTACAAAATAAGACAAGTCATAAGGCATTACGGCGACATGATCTACAATCCGCACATTATAATTTAAATATAACGAGTTAAATTAAATCGGGATATATTGCGACTCACGACCTTCTTACAAATGTCAATACTTAATATGACATAAATGATAACTAACTCGTGAACTAAATGTCTATGGCAACAATTTATGGATCCTGATTTAATCATTGCTTAAGATATTGCCGTATTCTGCTGCTATTACTAAAATTCCAGACCTCGCTTGAAGTATCCAGTTAGAACTTTAAGTGTATGCCAAAAGCTTAAAAATCTGACGGTATTATTACCATGGTCTAGACATACTGTTTACGGTGCTTTGGAGGTTTTATCTCTAGTATAATATCAAACATAGCAGATCTAGTCTAAACAATAGCTCCTGTAATGCGCAACGCGTTGATAAAAAGCTGAAAGCCTGAGGGTTTCAATCTTTATTACCGAGATTAAACGCATACCCAGCGGAACTTAATAATATACTGTTGAACGAGATAATTATTTGAGAAAGTGCATTGATTTACAATACTTCATTGTACGAGGGCTGGATGGATAACTGGTGTCAGTTGAATACCCGTTTATCAGGTAACTGTGTAAATTGTCGAAGAGGTGAAACTTCTCAGTGTAAACTATCTATGTAATTTACATAGCGTTAAGTGTCAATACTCCACATTTAAAATTGAATCATCATGTCGATAATGCTAATTCATTTTTTCTCTCTAAACCTCATATAACATCAACCTATACAAGTGCAGACATATTCTTTATTTTCCCAACTGAAATTGGTTGGTTTTGTTAGAAACTTGTTTCAATTTACTTCGCGTTTCCAACTGGCTGATCACAGAGAGAATAGTTCAATGCACACATGTTCATTTTTGAGCCTTTGATAATCAAAACAACCTGGACATGTGCTTCCATTGAAATAGCTGGTGTCGTTAAGTGCACTCATAAAATACACAACGTTAATGCGAATTAGAGATAATAATTTGTTTCTGCCTATGCATTAAGCAAATATGTCAAGCATTAGGTGAACAGAGCGTGAATTCACAAACTCTTAATCCGCCTTACACATGTTTATTGTAAATTACTTTTAATTTCGGTCCAAATAACGTAGTCTTTTATCACACAACTTATTGATACATGTTTAATTACATCTTACGGGAATTTATCATGAACGGTAAAATTTCGACATTTATATCTGTACAAACACGGCTCAGATGGATTACTAGGTGAAATAAAGCATTCATTTCCCCCCGACTTTGATGTTCTATTTATTGGGTACAGGATTAGACGGGGAAACTTGGTTTTACGTGGGTTATATTGTCCGTTTATTTCGAGGTAAAAATTATGACTAAGTAGTGACGAAGAATGTACTACAAATCATTACTGCAATTGGATTTATGGGAAGCCGAAGTGGAAGATTCAGTCTAACACACGCCCAGATCCTAAGATGTTAAAGATCTAAAGAATGTTTAAATAAATATATCTAGATTCATATGTATAACAGTTTATTATCTATCTATCATCGTATCTATTGCGAAAACAAATGAAATTGCATCGATTTGTCGATCTGTATCTGTATCTTCACGGTAATGAGAATTGAATGCTAATACCCAATACCATTTGTTTACCCCTGTTATTGCTTATTTAAGCGTTGGTTTAAAGCAGCAGTCCATAAATATGTTAATAAAATGAAACATTGCTGAAATCGTTTCTAATGGACATCTGACCGATCAAAATACAAAAAAAGCAATCAAATCGGTAAAATGATAACGTTTTGGTAACCTTTTGTATCGTATAGTTTCTGTATACGATAGCTGGTTATGCCTCTGGAGTAAATCAGCATGTACATTAGTGTATAATCTGTTCTTACCAAGTGTCTTCGAACATACAAATTATAAAATGCATTTCTTCAATAACAAACATATTTTGGTCGAATAAACGTAATTTACGTTCATAAGAACTAATGCCAATTTAAGATGCATGGAATAATATTCTATGGACTGCGGCTTTAAAACTGAACAATACAATCACACGTAACTTACTCTTTGGTCCTTTCGGAATAATGCCAGATGCAGGAATGCTCAGAAGTGGATTGTAGAGAATGGTTTTGTTTTTAGACTTAAGTTCGTCGAACCAGTAGGTATACTGAAATAGATGGGAATAACATTAAAGATACTTATTCACGGAATAACGTACGTTAATAATTTGTCATTAAGTGCCCTAAAACTAATGCATCTAAAAACAAAAACAAATATAAGTATACAGAAGGAATTTTAGAATTAAAAAAAGCTTTGCCTAGGCCGTGACTTAAATCTAGGACCACCTAATCAAAAGTACTTCACGCTAACCACTCGGCCAGCCGCACTCATATTCATTTACTGTTTATAACGTTATGTAATACACTTGTCTTTCTAAAACACAGACGAAAAGCGTTACAAACGCTTTATACTTGTATCCTATATGGACACATTATTTCAAATATATTTCTGTGCCAAGAGTGTTAATTAATTTGTAATTTGTGGCTTCAAAGGCTAAAGAACCTCCAGCTTCATCCGCAGAATAGAAAACCCTACATAACAATGCATGTTCATTAATTAAAGGCAAGTGGCCAATTGTCTATACTAAACATAACACTAACAGGAAAACACGAAACATGATTAGAACTGGTGGCATCGCCTTGGAACGGTCAACGCATCGCACAGGGGGGTTAACCTGTTTTATCTCGTACTTATCCCGAAAATTGTGAATATAAATGCGACTTAAAGCTGCTACTTTACACGTAATGAGAGATATATAGGTGAGTTCAAAAATATTGTTTATAATGTAAAAGTAACGAAAATTATCCAATGCAATCGATTAAGCACTACTTTATAGTAAAATGACACTAAAAATAATACCCGACTTGTCTGGGAAAGCCCTTCTAAAAATAGACTACCACTGTTCGGTGTGCGATATTTAAGATGTGATGTTAATTCTGCATTCCAATACTATTAAAACGAAAGATTATATAATATTTTAACAGGTTTTTGCTATTTCCGTTCATTGATTGAGTTCTTTTAAAATTATTTTATGAAATATCTTGGAAAATAGCGCACGAACTAATTTTAAGCAAAATAGTCCCGAGTTCCTCCGAAGGATTGAACCAGGGTCCTCTGCGTGAGAGGCAGACACTCTAACCGCGCCGCTAAACACGTTCACATGTTTTGGAAAGCTCTTAGCGCTACTTGTGTTTTGTAAACTATGGAATTCCGGATTGGTTGTATGGACCAGGTGGTAATTTTACTACAACGACATAAGTTATAAATAGTTGAAAAGCCTCTCGAGACGCTTTTGAAATCAGGTTGAAGCAATGCGCTGTAATGAATAAACCAATATGTGTCAAACCTATGATAATGTGTTAACAATGTTATTTCAGTCGGTTGTATCAAATAATATAGTAATTTACTAAATTAGAAACAATTATTTTCATTTTTGTCATTTTCCCCATCTGTGACGTAGAAGCTGTAATAAAGCACATACTAACCTCTTAGCTTCACAGTTCAAGAAAATGAGTAATACAATACAATAAACATTCAATGCTATAATTTTATTATTCATGATTAGACGCTAAAATGCAGAGCACTGAGCAGAGACACGATGTCATAAGACAAATTTATGTAAAATGTTTAGTAATGACACAATCTATCAATGGTGAATTTAGAATTAAATTTAGAATGTGCACTTTGCATCATACACATGCGAGTGTACATTTACTCTGTTGGCACGACGTGTGTATTATGGACATACCTTCGTATGTCTATATTAGACTCACGGTCATAAAGTGTATAATTGGCGTAACTTCTTATGTCTGTGTTAGACTCACGGCTGTTTTGACTACCGGGCATTGTAATATTATATATAGTAGACACACATGCTATTATATGTATATTAGACGCATATGCCATTATTGTACATTAGACCCATAATAACAAGTTACTATGAGCATATGAGAACCATAATAACAAGTAAGTATGTGCATATGAGAACAAAATAACAAGTCAGTATGTGCTGTGCATATGAGACCCAGAGACAATTGAGTGTATATGAAATGCATACGCCACTAAGTTGATATAAGACGCCTAGCCCATTTTGCGTATATCAGTCTCACATGCTCTTATGTGTATGTTATATGGGTCATAATGTGTGTATTAAACGCACGGTAATTATGTGCATATTAAACCCACGGTCATTATGTGTATATTGGACGTACTGTAGTGATGTGGCTATGATCAACGTAAAGTGAAAACCCAAAGGGATCGTTATGACATTACGCACACTAATTGGCTAACATTAAACAAATGTTCTTGCTTCGATACATGTTACGGTCTGACATTCAAACGCTTATGTTCGATAGATCTGGTGCAGAAATCTGAGTTCATTTCGTGTCGATGTGATCCATCGACCCTCATTCACACACATCAACCTATTAATGTAATGGTTATGTACAGAACCCCACCTTTCCATTGGCAGTTTTCTTTATTAAATGGCCGTGTAAACGTTACTACGAGTCGATAAGTCTTAAGTCATAGCATACCATTTACCAGGGACGTAGTTAGGCGTACTCCTAAACGCCCGTGCGTAGACATCGTAACGCATTTTTGGAAATATAAAATGCCACAATATTTTTAAATATTTAAAAACCAAGTCCTAAGTGGACTATGCGTGATATTCATTATACTAGTACACACTGCCCGACAGAGGTCATTTTATAATTTATGTAAATGCAACGAATTGTACAAAACTGACACTTGGTTATTGTTAATAAATGTTTATGACTTTCAGAGCAAATGTCCAGTTTACATCTACTTATTTTGAGCCTTTATTGTGAGTGCATCTAGTTCGACCGGAACGCAGCTGCCATTCACAACTCGTATAATGCGTGCACTCTAGTTCGACCTAGGAACGCAGCTGCCATTCACAACTCGTATAATGCGTGCACTCTAGTTCGACCTAGGAACGCAGCTGCCATTCACAACTCGTATAATTATACATCTATGCAAACAAACAACGATCTAGCTAAGATAATTGTTGAGGATTTAGTAACAATGGTAAGGAAACAAACCCTAAGTAAATTGGACATAGACTTTCTTAAATTAAATTCCTAAACATACCGATTTATTTGGTTCCATGTAGCTACATAGAGCATCACTTAAGTTGATTACGTATTAAACATACACTATACGTAATAAAGGTGAATCAATTTGCTGTAAGATTAATGGTATATGCAATTTCTTTGGTATTTATTATTTACAAAGTGCCCTTGAGAACATCTGTAACAGTCGTTAAAAGCATACACCAGTTTTGTGAAATAGCTTTCCCATGTATTTGCGGTTGTATACCACTTGTCTGTGTGCATTGCAGGCTCCTTGCATTCTATAGCTCATTTAACATGATGTTAATAATTATTGCTGAACTGAGTCTTACACAGGCATAATTATTTTAACATTCAGCTTTGGTGCATACATTTGTATTGCACATTATGCCACATTTCTAATTTTTTAATTAGCATTTGCATGATTTTAGGGTTATTACCATTAATAAATAAAAGCCACAAGTGTGTAATCATCAAAATTTTCACCGTTGTTTTCATAAAGAGACATGGTGTCGTATCTTTTTAGGTCACTTGCATGGTGTGTATTTGTTTTAGTTATAAGCAATGGAACAATATTAAATGAGTTAAGTCACAAAATAACAAGATGAAAAAAACGTGTTTGTTTTTAGTATTCATTTCATTATTTATTAAATAGGGTGTATTCAAATATGTTGATATACGACCAACAAACAATAAGTTTGTTTGGCAATCAACTATATTTCATCAAGAAGTGTACGTGCAACAGAAAATTTACCGCTGTATTAAATGTGACGTGCAGTGCATGTCACGACAACATAATAGGAACACTATAAAATAAAACATGACACAAATGATTACGGATTCCACTAGTAATAACAATAAAATGCGTAGAATGCTCAGCGCGTGACTTGGTATCTAGTTAAACAACATAAAGCTATAACAATTCTCGACAAGTACAACATTGTTCCATGTCTCTCATTGCTGGCTATGAGAAGGTCTGTGGATGTACAACACAACATGCTACATCATATTAGTAAAGCAATAATGATGGGAACACGCCTTTTCTCGGACGGCTTCCAGCGCTGAGGTTTCTTTTAGCCGCGAGTGTATCATACGTACGTCATTTGGTTTTAAGAAAAACGTTATTGGCAAGTATTGTTTCGTAGAAAGGAAAGAAATAGATAAAATCATGTACTAAAGAGCTCGTAATAATAATATTTAGATATCTTATAATTATTATTTCAGACAACAACTGAAAATTGCTTGAACAGGTATACTCAGCATGAGGCTTCGCTATAATTTAGGTTAACGTTCTTTCTATTTTGGCATCATGAAAATATTTACTATATTAAACTGTTCTTATAAAAACAACAACCTGTAGAGATAAGCACAACAATACAATGACAATAATTCTTTATAGAACCACGCCTTTATTAGCGCCTACATTCCGGAAATAAACAGTAACAGTTGTCATCTATTCAAACCGTACAAACTAGATATTAAACAGCATGGAACAGCATATAAAACAGTGTCAGTGGCAACAGGCTTTTTTCTACGAATGCGCTAATGTTTAATGTTTTACATATTTACCGTGTAACCAAACACTCTTCTGTCATACATATAGACCCATCGCCAGTAAATAATTATACATTTCATTGCATCCTGCCAGAAGCAATCATTGCTGATGTCCGTCGAACTTTCGTATGCTCTTTCTGAATTTACCGAAGATATCAACAGTTGTTTTGCAAAAATATATTTGACATAACTAAAATAAGCAAAACAGAAATTTTGCCTCATTGTTTTTCTTTTGTACTGTCAACACTAACGGCTGACTCAGTTGATTAAACCGATTTAATTAGCAATCATCTAAGATTTTGGATGATCTGTATGAACGTTGATAAAATTATATATTCATTCAATTTGAACTGCGCTTTACACTTTTTACGAAATCACGAACAATACGTTTTCCATAATTATTAATTAATAAGAAGTTGACAGTTGGCCTCAACAGCAATCACATAATGTCCGGCTATATATATTTAGCTACAAAGGCATGAGTAATCTTATCAACATGATAAATAAGACGCGTTATTAATCATGTATTAAATGTTTGCAATATATTTAACATAAATGTTCTCCAATAGATTGTTTTGCTTGGTGCTATATTGTGAAACCATAATATAACTGGCGATTTTTGGTTTTGTTTCACCTTGTATTTGTCGAGCGGATTCTAAATAAATTGATGAAACTAAAAATGCTTTTAACATTGCAAATTGTTACAATCTGCAATACATTAAAGTTAGTGTTTAAAACGGCATATGTCGGAAAAAAAGCGAAAACATTACGCATTAAGGAAAACAAAGTAAAGTTTCTAGTATAATTGCCATGATATCTCAGAATTAAGTAACGTCCTTTCTTTTGCCAGTTTCATGATATACCAATGTAATTCTTTTACAAAAGCACACCTTTTTCGGTGGATAATCTTATAATATAATCAATTTATTAAACACGCCTTTAGATATTACACGTTTCCAACAACAATTATTGAATAATACTGCATTGTGCTTGTTGCAGTTTATATATTTATTGTTTGGCTTCAACCGAACTATGTCACTTTTGTTCATTATTATTTGAACCCGCAGCTGCCTTGAGAACAAACATTCGATTAATTTGATTACGATTTATAGACCTCAAGATTGCATGTTTTGTTAGATATCTCCTTATCAACTCGATTTTATGACTTCCTACCGTGAACTTCTAAGATTTTCATTATGGCAAACCCTCTACGAGAAATTGTTGGAAACGACTCAATATCTGAAGTCAAAATGGTAATTTTGGGAAACTGAAATAGCTAAACGTCCCCTGAAAGCCAGAAGGTGTCATCAGCATATGTGCAAAGCCAGAAGGTGTCATCAGCATATGTGCAAAGCCAGAAGGTGTTTTCAGCATATGTGCAAAGCCAGAAGGTGTCATCGGCATATGTGCAAGGCCAGAAGGTGTCATCAGCATATGTGCAAAGCCAGAAGGTGTCATCAGCATATGTGCAAAGCCAGAAGGTGTCATCAGCATATGTGCAAAGCCAGAAGGTGTCATCAGCATATGTGCAAAGAAGGCTAAAATAAGTGTGTCCCTCTTCAATAATACTAACTGAAATAATTATTCTCCGACATTGTAACTGAACATATTTGTTCGCAACTATTGTTTAAACATTTAAAATGAAATTGAATGATGACAATAGTGTATTGTACTACATAATCATAAAAGGCCTATTAATACAAGAACGATCTTATTCGCGGATATACCAATAAGACAGCACGTTGTGAACTTGTGATGCACTGTAATCAAGTGTTTACTTATTGAAGCTGGTCACTTGATGTAGTGCCTCTACGGGTCAAGTAATATGTGCATGATTTGTTGCATTCCTATTCTTAAACACGTACGTTTTTACACAACGTCAAGAACATAGCAGCAATATCTGATCATCCCGTACAAGAACCTTTAATACAACAACCATAAAATGTCGAGATGTTCATCTCCTCTGTCTGCAGATATCGTTTGTTCCGGTAAATAGAATTCTCAATCGTAGCGAAAGATGCTCGCTTCTGATAACAGGCTTGTTTTACATCCGCATCCGAGAGCACCCGCAGTACTAATATTGCCATAGCCACGATCACTATGTGCTCTGCTATGCCAGGTACCTGTGATGTACCGAACAGACAATGAACTGTCTGCAGCCGATGGTATTAAATTTACACCATATTGATAAATACAACTTCAACAAAATGTATTTGCGTGATGTTGATTTGCTTTGTTTTGCTTTCAGGCGACACCTGTTGTTCTGTTCGTTTTTTTTTTCTTGTGCAGTACTCGATAAAGGATAATAAAACTACTGTGGATATTGAGAAGATTGATATGCAATCGGTTACATACAAGTATCAAAAACAAGTGTTCTTGTTGATATCATAAGCTTTCTTGTCAATCCATGCATACAAGTGAATGTACATCATTTTACGAATGTATGAGAACCAATTTCGTATTGAGAACGGGATAGAAATTAAACGCACTTCAGACATTTTAAAGGGATTTTTTTTGCGAGACATTAAAAGTGCCAGAGCAATATGCCGGTGTTTGCATGTCGCTATAAACACCTCACAAATAATTAAAGCAAGCATGCCTGTAGTAGCACTTGACGGCAGCCGGCAATGCGCTTGGAACGTCGGATCAGTGAAGAACGAGCCAAGCTGCTTCCCTCGAGAACCACCTGTCCCTTTACGCGTGTAGATGATTACAAAACCAGATTGTTATAAATACTGACTGCAGTCTATTAATTTGGATGCTATGTCTTAACGTATAAAACATACTTCATTACTAAAATAGATTTTGACTATTAAATAGCGTGTAGTGTTTTGTGCAAAATATACTTTGTACAATTCTTTTCTAGCAGTTTGAATAGTTTTAAGAACAATAGTGTAGTACGTGTACTGGTAGTATCACCTGCACGGAATGATGAACTAAATAACATTGTATATCTGAATCTAATACCAGACACGTATGCCAATAAAGGCTGTCAAGAACTAAGTTTTGCTACTGTCTTATGTAAGCATGCAGACAACATATGTTTGAAGTTATTTGCTTCAAGAAAATCAGATTTCTTTTGAAAGCAATTCCCTGCGATGACGGCTGCTTGTCAACAACGTCAGCTGAATGAATCACTAAAAGTTTCTCTGTTTCTCGAGCGAGGCATCATAGACAGTCATAACGCACCCAGTGTTGGCAATAGTTGTAAATAAATAAACATCTTTATTGCGTTTTGACAGCCCCAATTATAACAAGTGTCTATCAAAACGAACCTGTCAGAACAACGTTGTCTTTAGAAATATGTACGGCTGTATTGTAATACACATGCGATATAGTAAGAAATAATTCGGAATGAACGACCAACAATAGATGTCCAGATTGGATGAGTCATGTGAGAGGCGCCGATTGTCTGCGGCTCCTTCGCCCACACCAGCCAAGCAGGATAGCTGGTGTTGCAGCTAATAGAAGAAAGTACTTTTGGCGTCGTCGATGGCACAGTTGAGCGAATAAGGATGAACGGCCCTTCCCTATAGTTTAAGCGAACCATGTAAAAGTGAGTATACGGTGAGTTAATTAGTCAACGGTTAGGTTAAATGTTACGAAATGACGTGCGTTAACATAGCATCTTACTAATGCGAACCCCAAAAGCCACAAATAACGATTATTCATACATCTAAATAATAAAAAAATGATATCTTTACATTTCACATCGGTTATAATTAATTTTATGTGTGTTTATGTTTAACCACGTTATGATTGTAGAATTGAATACAATTATTCTAATCTATATGATTAAAACGAACAACTTATCTATAAAAATATAAGCAATATTAAAACATAACTGCGTGTAAATCTGGTTTGTAATGGTTTCAGGACATGGGTTTCATAGCAATGTTCTCGCCTTTAGCGTGTCGTGGGAAACCCTGGCTTAATGCATGTGCGTAATGTGTCGTCCCGGATAAGCCTGTGCGGACTGCCTGGGAGGACACTTTCCTCTTTTTTGGTATTTTCTGTTTCGATGTGGGCTCTTCTAAACATAAATCCACTTTAGGCGGAAAGTGTCGTCCCGGATTAGCCTGTGCGGACTGCACAGGCTAATCCGGGACGACACTTTACGCACATGCATTAATCCCGGGTTTCCCACGACACGCATCATATAATTTCAATTACAGACATACATGTGTTGATGTTAATAAAAAATATAGGTAGTCTACACTCTATATAAAGTGAGGGATTATTATACTCAGTAATAAAATAATCATATTTTTTTATTGTGTGTTTTATTTTTATCATTGGTTTTGGACATATAATAATTTGTGGAACGTATGTTTAAGTTTTCTAAAACTCGTCCCTGATTGTGAATTACCAAATAAATACACAATTATCGCAAGCAATATTGATTCCATTGTTGTTTAATTATTAATTTCCAGAACGGTTCCGTCTAGACGCCGTCAGATTAGTTTTTATCCCGAACGCTCAACGTCGTTTAATTACACAAAAAGCACGTAATTTTACTTACCACTTTCTGATAATTATTTTCGTTTCTTTCATCAGAACGTATTCTCCCTCCCCGCAAAAATAAACACAAGGGATAAAAAAATAAACAGTGCAACGTCAATTTGTTGTAGACAGTGTTTACTGATCAAAACAGTTCCAATAGTGTTGATAACACAAGAGGAATCAAAACAATCAAGTCATTTCCAGAGGATAGAACACTTGCAAAACCGAATCCCAACATATAAACAAAGATTACATTACACTTTTAGACATAAGAGGATCAAACAACGTGAAAGGTTAACGAGAAACAGAGCACGTCATTAACACTCCTGAATAGATTCATATTCAAAGCGTACTTTAAAATAGATTTCTATATTTATTAAAATTCGGTGGGTGTGTTTGTTTGTTGTTATTTTTATTCTATTCATTTTTTTAAATACTCCTTGTTTATGTATTTTTAAAATAAATAAATAAATATTTATTTTATGTTATTTATTTATTTATTTATTTATTTATTTATTTATTTATTTATTTATTTATTTATTTATTTATTTGTTTATTTATTAATTTAATCATTATTTATTTATTTATTCAATTGATCGTAATTTTTTTTTTTCGTTGTATTTATTCATTTAACCATATATTCATCGGTTGTTTGACTGACTGACTGACTGACTGATTGATCGATTAATTGACTGATTGACTTATTGACGCATCCATTCATTAATTCATCCATACATCCATTCATCCAGTCATTTATTCATTAATATATTCATAAATTCGTTAAGTCATGTATTTGTTTGTTTCTGTTTATTTAACAACAACTGATGATAATCTCTAAGTGCACTGTAACATGGTTATTCTGCAGCTTTTGTCGTCCTTATTTAATATACACTGATGAAACAGGTTCATGTTCAATGAAACAACACATATATCAATATAAACTGTATACTTGTTTTAACAGTTGTATTATTTCTCAAAGAACCAAGCACGTGTTTCAGTCCATTTGGACGATCTGAATTACATTGTTACAACTTGTTACATTTTGCTACACTTTTTTTTTACATATTTTCTTCAATATGTGCTATAGATGTAATTATGTCCACATTCTATATGTTTATTGACTGTGTGTGTATTGTTTTACTGTCTGTAAAATTGTGTTATTTTGGCACCTATGTTTTAATTAATGATGCTAATATTAATTTCAGAAAGAAACCAAAAATGTGTCATATTATTCTTAACTGCATATTTTGGCATTATAATAATAACTAGATATAAGGACACGAATTTCGTTATAACGTTGATAAACATTAAAAAAGCGATAATTCCGAACCTAAGTCATTTATGTGTAATAATATTTAGAATTTATACTCAACAACAAAAATAAGTATCCACTTATATATTTTTTTTGTTTTTCGATACCTGTATAAACTATTTAAAAAAAATAATAAAGCCAATATTACTTAAACAATCTTCCAATATAATGCTATATTTTTTCTGAATCAATTCCATATTTATATGGTTAAACACAAAGCAAAAACTTAACAGGCGTAAAAATAAAAATAACAAAACAGGAACGTTTGAGTAGACAGTTCATTGTCGCAATTTTGCCATTAAACGTTCGACCTATATCAGTTACAATTCGTTATGCTCGCAGGATACCAAGAGCCTGGTTTCGCTCGTCCATATTTGACCATGCCATGGGAATTTCACAGGATTTTGGATGATTTTATGAACCGACTATCCACACAGAATCGATCGCAATGACAACTTTCACAAAATCCGTGCACATGTTCTTTGCACAACAGGTAATCGAGTTGTTTGTGTGGGCTATTTGGTATTGAATGTAAAATTGAATGTGGTTTAATAGTAAAAAATACACACATATATTGAAAGAGGAAGAACATGCTCTTGAAATCGAGTCATAAATAAAAAAGTTGATAAAAAATCATCTTGTTTCAAGATACAGATGTTTAAAAGTGGATACTGTCTTTTTTGTTTTGACTATGTTCTTTGTGATTTTCATTTTTACACCTTTGTGTGTACTGTGTTTGACCATAAATATGGAATTGATTCAGATAAAACTGATAGCATTTTATTGAAAGATGATTGAAATTACATTGTGATTTTTGTTTAAATACTACATATCGAAAAAATAATAGAAAAATATAAGTGGATACTTTCTTTTTTTGTTGTTGAGTATATATGCCGATGGCAGTTTGAAAAAAAGAATGATAAAAGGCGCATGTATTATTCAAATTCACGATCATAAAGTCCCTAAACTGAATTCAAACAATTTCTTACGCTATCGTTATAAAATTCTGTTTATGTTCACTATCGTTTAAATATGCAATTTACTACTACTACAAATTATGCCTGATACCCACAGTTGATAAGCAATACTCAGTACCCATTGAATAAATAAGTCACTATGTAAATATCTTCATTTAGCGTAGTTTTACACTTTCAAGAGCGGCGGCTAGCACTCTTGAGTTCTGTCTGTAGATCACATTACTATAGTACTATTCATTGTGATACATCAATAATAAAATGCGTTCTATAGAAGTCTTTTTATCCGTACTCCTCAAGGCGCTATCCCGGGATGGGGAATGGCGGGATGTGGGGGAGAGGTACTCACCATTTCGTCTCCGGCCTCCCAGGTCAGATTGACGGTGTCTATTTCCGGCGGAAGTACGACAGAGTTGCGCAGAAACTGAATGGAGTTGTCGTTCAGTGGGTTGGTTACCTCCCCGCGGTAGATGATATGCATGTCCCCCAGGACGGGGAAATCTGCAGAGAAAATTAAAGCAGCTTTGTAAATTCTCACATATTCTCAATATGCTTGGTTAAATGTGTTCTTAGCATGAACACTATTGTATAACATACACAAACGCACACTGGTATACATACTGTATATAATAGTTGTAATGTTTAATGTTGATGATTAAGATTGGTATTATTATTATTAATTTTATTATTATTATTATTAGTAGTAGTAGTAGAAGTAGTAGTAGTAGTAGTAGTAGTAGTAGTTATAGTAGTAGTAGTAGTAGTAGCAGCAGTATCTATATTATTATCATTATCATTATTATTATTATTATTATTATTATTATTATTATTGTTATTATTATTATTATTATTAGTAGTAGTAGTAGTAGTAGTAGTAGTAGTAGTAGTAGTAGTAGTAGTAGTAGTAGTAGTAGTATTGCTTTTATACACATGTTGCTTTATATTTATCATCATCATCATCATCATCAGTATTACTGATATTATTAGTATAAGTAGCAATATTATTATTGAATCACTGTCCAATTCACCCAATTCAAAGTTCACTACAATAAAGCCGTAAAATAATTCCCATATTTAATTTGATATTTTTGGCTGTGCTTCGTTATTTACAACTTTACAGACTTCATCAGATGCATGCGGCTTCATGTGAAAGCTTTTTTTTAAAGTTGTCCTTGTTTCATTACGCCAAGATGGACGTGACGTGTTTTATTATTGCGTCGGTACCTCACAGGCATCAGTGAAACGGGAAACCAAACTTTGTGTGAATGTCCTTGATACTACTAGATAAGTTTCGTTTTATACACATAGTATATTTTATTGTAGTACACATAGTATATGTTGTCAGTTGTCTTCAATGGGCATCGATGATTGACGCAACACTAATAAGATATTGCAGATGTTGGCAATCAAACACAATTATATAGTACATATTTTAATATCTATAATTAGTCAATAATGATTTAAACTGGATTTTACCGACATTCAAGGATAGTGTTTAAAGGGACTATATCAACGAAAAATTGGCTTCATATTAAACTATATATCATATAATTTGATAGAAATGTGCTTTACTAAGACATTTGCATTAAATAAATAAAAATAATATAATACAAATTACGATATTTGATTGAAACAAATAAGCAAAAATGCCTTTAAAAAAATACAAGCGGATATCGAACTCACGACTTAGGAGACATACCCAGAAATGACAGTAGACAGCGCTTTAACCAAGTGCGACGTCAAAATGTAAACAGGAAAAGGGCCAAACAAACACAACCCATATTATAAATGGATTTTTATCTCAGAATTCCTACACTCTTTCCCCATTATATATATATCCTGTTTTAACCGTTATTATATGCCAGTATTAATATATACATTTCCGATTTTTCAAAGACAAGCCACCTTGAGGCCCTTTACGATGCCATAGTCCATTTAAAAGTGTGTTTAGAATTGTTATAATACGCAGCAATAGACAGACATGATCTGTCAGTTCATCATCTGTCTTTAATCATATTTAAAATTGAAGTACTGCATGTAAAGAGTTGTGTATGAATTCAAAGTGAAATTCGATCGATTCAAACAAACTATTTAAAACATCAAGCAATGCATTGCAGTAAACATTAATGGTAAATATTTTGGATTGAATCTTCCTACTTGTTTGTAATATTGTTGCAAGTTAAGGTTGGCCTTGACCATTCCAAAACGGTGACCTCAATTTTAGCCAGTTTTTGGGTCTAGTTCGTGCTTCCTGCTTTTCAGTTTGTATAGGTAATTGGTCACTTGCATTCAAAAAATGACATTAGTTGTTCAAAGGAGATTCAATCCTGATACAGCCAGGAGTTTGGTAATAGTACATGTGTCTGCTGCAATGAGCGTTCCTATACTTTACGATGCAAACATCTCATCAATATTTATTAATGTCAAAAGTAGGAAACCTGTAAAAATATTTATCTATATGTATGAAACCAACACAAGATCTCTTGATAAATGGTGGTCTAAGAAAAGAAATAGTCAATACCGTTTAGTGCATCGTGCGAAGACAATCAAATTTAAACCTGAAAAATGATGATTTGTAACCAACTAGACTTAACGATCGGAAGAACATGTTATTCGGAAATTTACTCTAGTAATAAATGTCAGGACATCAAGAATAAAGTATTTAGTCTAATCTAGAGTTTAACAATCTAAATGTGATGAAGTTCACGAAGTTCTTAGAGATCAGAAATTATTTTAGTAACTTTTATTTTATTCTACTAGTAATAATGGTGTTATGTTTCATGTTTTAGCCTATATTTAACGAAAGTGGCAAACATTGTATTCGTAAGATAAATCGAGTAGGAACCCTTTTCGTTTAACCGTAGTTCGAATATTTGAGACATTTCCAAATTTGGATCCTTTTAAAATAGTATTAATTGACGTTCAAATCGGAAAATCCCCTTAAAACGTATTTTCAATCTTCAATTTTGACTTTACAGCTAACAAATGGGTTCAATCTTAATTATGGTGTTCGTATCCGGACACTGCCTCTACTCGAGCTGAACGTTTGTATTTCGTTTTCAATTAGCCACCCCGTTGTGGACACAAAAGCTTGACAAATTGTCGGTCACATGTGAATTGCGCGATTTAGCGGACCGGGGTGTTCTATTGTTGGGCCTTTCGTGAGAAGTCGGCATCAACAAAGCCAGATTTTATCTTGATAGCAAATAATTTGTCACAGCTTAAACCAGGTATGCTAAGACTGACAATAAACATACTTTACTTGTTACTATTGAAGCAGTTAATTAATTTAGTTGAGAAGTCGACGTTATTTTTCAAATATCATTAAAGGCTGTTAGCCCTTAATATTAATTTTGACAACTTTCAATCTATGTTGTAGTTATGTTTGTATGAGAGTATCGTATGTTTGTGGACTTTTTTGTTCATTTTTCAATTACAAATTTATATACTTACACTTCTACAAATTCTTTTTAGCATCGGGCCTTCAATTGACAAAACTTTAAGTACCAAAATAATACGTTACTTTGACAATACAATTTTTCTTGCTAGGACATTATATAAAGCAACACAGGTTTCTAAACCGGAAATAAATCAGCATTTAAATATTATGAGTTTTATTATTTGTCTATTATCTTTGCCTTGAGATAGAATATCGCGTACATGACCTATTAATGTGATATGTACGAATGTTAAACGATAACATACATTCGCATGCATGTACAAAATACGCAAACACTAATGGCAGTAAAAACTGGCACATAACGGCCATAAATACGAAAGTTTGTCTCACGCACAAGTTTGAATAACGTGTTTAGCAGCTAAAGTATAAAGTTATACTTGACATTTTTACGAAATCTGTACATGCACGTAAACGTATTGAGTAGTGCATGTATTTATTTTGAAAATTTATTCAAATGTATCATTAGCATAGACGAAACTGTAATAGATACAAAGTAATGCTATAATTAGCATAGTCGAAAATGTTATTTTGGAGGCACATAATTAAACTATATCCTTTGACCGTTCCAAGGCGGTGACACCAGTTTTTATCATGTTTATGTTTTGCGTTGTGTTGTGCGTTTTGTACGTGTTGCATAGGTCATTGGTCACTTGCCTTAAATAAAAAAAAATTATGGATGTTAATAAGGGTTTCTCTCCTGGTGATTCTCTGGAGTTGTATTTAACTTATATATTTGATAGCAAAATATTTCAAGTATTTACAGTTTTGTGTTTGCGCCTTATACTATGGCTCGAACGTGTTGTTAGCATAATCATAACTATGCATTTTTATACAAGTATACAAGTATCAAGTCTATACAGAAAATGATCAAGGGAATGAATAACTATTAACATTGGCTGTCGACTCTGTTTACATTTATGCGTTCCTCTCAGTACATAAATGTCGGCCAATTTAAATTATTAAACGTTATTATAAATATAAGAAGGTCATTTAACAATAAAACACATCGCAGGATATATTACATATTTTTTTTAAATCGTCAGATATAGTAAATAACCGTTTACAGCACATTCTAGCGACCGAAATTATAACAATTTTCACTTCAATAATGAAGAAATGTATTTCAAATAGATCAAGTTGCTTCTGTTCGAATGACGCAATTTGCACTGACACGTTTCCATATGAAATAATTCAAAATAGGCTGGACAGTGTTGCAGGTATTTATTCAGTTATGAAACTGTTTACTGGCACGTCCTGGTGTACATTGTGCCAAGTTATAAATTAACACTTCCTGCAAAAAAGTGCATGCCTTGTGTTTTTGTGTTAGGCACACTTCCCCTCGATAAGATTCTCGAGGAACAGATAGAAATCCTCTGATTGGGGGAGGATTTAGTTTCCCATAGGATCAGCTTGATTGACAGCAGGATCTCAGACAGTTCATTTTGGCATGACGTTATGATGACTAGTATAAAACGTCTGTTCTTGATGACTGCCTTGATTTTGATTTTGAATGTGCATTAATGTATGTGGCGACAATGACAATGCAAAATATATTTGGGTATTAACAGGAATGTTTGTAAATTGAACGCACCCAAATTACCCAGTTTCCTTATCGTTAACAATGACAAATCGTTTCAAACGAATAAAACACTGCCACTCTGCATCATTGCACAAGAAATGTTTAAATCTTGTAATAAATTGAGCAGAGACTTGGACAAGATATAATCATTACAGTTTGCCGTTCTGTTTTAGAGGTATTGCCACCTGTCCAACTATTACCTCTCCTCTAATAGCCCACAATTATTTACAGAATTTAGAAGGCACTTGCAATAAAATGTCGGAAGGATTGCTGTTCAAAGAGCAGCTGGATTTGCCACAAGGGTGTGCAGATTGTAATGTCTGAGCATGGACATTTTATGGCAGACGCTCTTATGTATATCCCTCAGTGTTGTTAGAATGTTTTCAGTTGCGACATAAATGAGCAAGGTAATATATGTAAATTTAGGTCAACTATGTATTTACATTGCGTCATTTTCAATTTCTTCTTGTGTTCGGCTAAACGTGTTAGAATATCCGGCTCAAAATTCCTATATAAACATATTTATAGTAAGTCATGCATACTTATTAATAAACATGCTTGCGTACACACTTTGATAGCTTGAATCACTTTCTTACAAAATTAACATGATACAATAAAGCCTTCTGATTGTTTGCTATACTCGTTGAGTAAATGACCGTTAGTTATTATACCTTATCTAGTATGGTTTTACTTCATTAGTTTTATATATCCCGTTGTGTCCCTTTCATTGTACATTTCAATCTCACTGTTAGTGGACTGACCACACACTACCATATTATCCCAGTCAAGTTGTGCTACATCCAGTTATCTCAATTCATCATTTATTCTGTAAACACTCATTTTCGTTTTGATATTAAGTACTATTCGATAAGAAAAGGTTCACTTAATTTAAATCCATTGATTTAAAAGCAACGCAGCTTGAAAAACAACGATGTCGTTTGTAATAATGTAGCAAAACATATGTCAATTAATCCTTAATTACACACCAGGCATCTGGAGTGAAACAACTGTAGTAATGAAATGTAATTTAAAATTGATATAAATTTATGTTTGTGTGAATAACTATATCATAATAACGCTCATTAGGTAAAGTTCAACCACTCCAAGAAACCTTGTTTTGTAAGTGGCTATCGATTACAAAAAACAACAACAATAAAGTTCAATATATTTTAGTCTGATGTGTAGATATGTATATCACCTGTCCGAAGAAAATACTGCTTTTTTTACAAACATTGGATATTCAACAATAGAATTCATAAATATGAACGCTAATGATACTGAGGTGTTGTCCAGTCAAAATACCTAACTCATTCATACAGTCGAAACTAATTATTGGCGATGCTTGATGTTTATTTGTTACCATTGTTATATATCCGATAGATAAACATTGATTCTACCTTCCGTTAGGTTTATACCATTTGAAAAAAAAGATATGAATGTCTCTTAAAATGAAGTCAAATGTGGAAAAGAAGTGAGCTATACAGGCATTCTAAAATCACGATTTAATTACAAACTTCACTTAGATGTTACATTTATATTCGCATAGTTGCATGGTCGCATTTACTTGACTCACATATTTTTATGTCAATATGTTTGAGTGAAATTGTATGTTTATAATACTTACCAAACAAAGAACTTGCAAACTGTTCTAGCTGTGCTTCGTCTATCCAGAAATTAAGTCTGCTTTTTGCTGTGCATTTAGTCATCACCAGAACAACTATGATCAACATGCAGCACGATAATGATGACACATTCATCCTTCCGGTTGGCCCCGGGTCCCTAAGGGTATCTAGGTTATATCCGTTGTCATAGTAACGCCACAGCATGAACACGTGTTGACCCATGCGTACGCATGGTAGACGATCATATTGGGGTACATCCAATTTGCTGTATGTATTTCATAGATATTTCCATTTTATAACATGTTCATGTTTCACATTTTCATTTATAATGAATACAATTGGAATTTGTGGAACTTTTTCGTCACTACCATAAATACCAAGAAATTGAAAACTAATAAATTCACTACAAATGTGACATAAACAAAATGGTATTTTGATACCAGTTATAAGTTTAAATTGATGAAAAATAATTCAGAGTATATTTTACTTTCAAACATTCTACGTAGATTAATCCTGATGTATAACACAGTATGATTATGCAAATCACATCTCGCAGCACCCTCCAATGAAATCACGCGTATACTCCACTAGAGAAACCAATGCCTTCTTGATCGAACACTTTCACAAATGAACAAACCTCTGACCGCAACTCAGCGATATCTCAATAATATAAAATCTGACACAAAACCATTCAAAATAACTGTTACCAACATACAAGAAACCCAATTAAATGTCCACTCGTTATGAAATAATTTCCAAAATATTATTATATTAGTTAACTAGATATCCCTTATCAAATAAAATTTTTATTAATAACTTTTTTTGATTTTTACTAATAAAAAGAATGCAATTTAACGTGATTTAACCCGTTCAAATCGAGTGTATATCCAATGTACACTGGATCACTTACTGATTCTTCACTCCGATTCCGTACCTTACTTAGTTCAGTCCGTGCATTCTCCAGATGCGATTTACAGACATAACGTCTAGGCATTACTAACACCAACGCCGTAACTCCACACCACTTTAGCCGCTAGCGTTAAACAGTTACTATAACATAGTCCGACTATACTCCATGAGCGCTGAACACACGGTTATGTACGGAACTTTGGTATCAATAAAACGCTTCATAAAAAACTAATAGGCGTTTCTTCTTGGCTTTATCATACAAATCAAGTATACGATTTCCATCACCATGTGAGAGATTTTCTATTATCTATTTTGCTCATGCTGAATTTTCAACGATTTAATTAATACAACAAACGTGTTGTTAAATTGAATCGGAAAGCTCCTAATCTAAGGTGAAATGATAACTCCTTTTGTGAACTTCAAATCGCCAATAATTATATATTAACGCTGACAATAAACGCCACTCTCCGCTTACTTTAAAATCACCTTTCTGTTAAACTTCTAGTCTAACAAAGATGTTAATTCTATCGAAATAGAATATTTGCTATTGAGATAATGCAGGGTTTAAAATTCTACCCTTGTTTGAGTTGCAATCACTAGACCACCTTTAACCTTGTTTACACTTTGCACTGGTGCCCTTAAATCCGCAGCCCTTCAACACAAAACCCTTGAAATTATTAAAGGTAAACCCGATAATAAATTATCACAAAACGTTTTGCGATGAAAATGACATTTTAAAAACTATATAAATATCGTCCATAGCGAGACGCACTGAACCTGGGCATATACCTGATCAATCATAGTGCGTCCAACACATGAGTGAAATGCTCGATTAACGCCAAACAACTCTGATACAAATTGTTGAAATGCTATCAATTATTTTTTATTTCTAAGTTGTAAATTTTACTTCTCCTGACTTATTATGTCTATAACTTTATGTTCTTTCTGTTTGCTACAACGAACATAAAACCATCATAAAAGAAAACTAGGAATAGCGGTTATCAATTACATTCTAGATCTAAGATCGTATGTCGTTGCTGTTTCTTAATCGATTTTAAGCATGACTGACACAAAATAAACGTTTTCAATACTTCGACATAGTTTCAAAGTCCCAACTAATATGATTTTACTGATAATACATTTGGATTGTTATTTTGTATGATATAATAAAACAATAGTATTACCGCTTAGTATAAAGGTTGTAAATAGTGTATATTAATTTTAAACTTTTGAATGCTTTCTTAATTAATGATTATAATTTTTAATAATTCCCTTTCTATAGGGCGCAAAACTGTTCGAGTGCACGAACACAAGTGTCCGACCCTCACAAGGTAACGCTTCCAACGGCAACAGTTCTCCAGACTCGGTCGAAAGAATTAACCTCGCATTACGTGGACATGTAGCTGATAAATCTCAGGCAATAGGGATGCCTTGAAATAAGTTGCTCGTGAAATTGAGCCAATTTACCCGTGCATATTGTTTCACAAACCCTGCCACACACGCCTTCTCCCGTCGATAGAAATTGTCTACATCCTGTCAATGAAAATGCCGAGAATTAAATTGAAATCGGAGCTTACTGTCTGCACGAATCCACCAAGAGCGGAGAAAGCAAACTGAATATATTTATAGTCGTCTACTAATATTTTTACCAAGACACGTGCTCGATTCTTAAAAGTATTTGTTATTTATTATATTTTGATGGTGCTTAAAATAACAACACACTCGTTTAAGGGTTTGATTTAAATACAAAATAAATACTGGAACTATCTCGAATAAAATATGCTATAACGAAACCTCAGAAAGTATGCAACTTAACTAATATCTTTATAAGTCATTTTATCTATCAAACTTGAAGTCCTCAATACCGATGATTCTGTTGATTTTACATGTTGCTCCTTTTAACTGATTTTAGCTCCCATGCAGATCAAGAATCTTTACAATTGAATTGCATTTCAATTAGATAAGTCGCCAATGTGTTATTGTAAACAGTTTTTGTTGTTTTGTAGTTAAATGTCATTGGTGTGTGCTGCGAAGCAAAACCGAACTTATTTTGCTTCAATGAAAACAACAACATTTTAATCGTTGCCAAGGTGGTTCTGTACACTATTTCAGTGGTATATTGGCTAAAATAAACTACCGGCCTCACCTGGGTATAGGTAGGAACCACGCGGTGCTATTCAAGAGAGAGCCACGTTTACATACATCGGATGTACTCATGAACAAGATGAATCCGCAGATAAATATGTTTGAAATATTGCTTCTGATAAACCCTCGTAGGTAAATGGCTTACTTGACAGCAGTTGCCACGTGGAATGTGATGCATTGCCGAGTTAAAATGCTCGTATTCCACAAAAAATTATGGCTTCTAGACCGGGTTGGTTTATTATATAAATTTTGTGTTCGTTAATTGGAAATCGTACATCATTACATGCGTTTCTACTTGGTGAGATAAATATATTATTGGCAATCGCCAGTATTTTCGAGTGTATGCACCAGCACTGTGTTCTGCTACATAATATGGTGAATACTAATTACGTCAGTTTAACATTAGGTACATTATTGTATAGGCAATTACAAACACACCAAGAGGTGATGAAACGAAGGCAACTTTTACATTAGACTGATCATTTTGAATGATCACATCTTATGCTGCTGCACAACAATTTACACAATTCCCCAGCGAATAAAAGACACAAACTGTTCATAGAAAGCCTATGAAAAACGTCGATCCCGATACGGCATTTAATAGAAATTATAATTCGTTGTCAGTTTTAAAAAGTTTTAAAATATGTTTTGGGGATTAATTTTCATAATAATTTTACAATCATAAATTCAACATGTATTTTTGTCGGTTTTTGTTCTGTGCGACAAACGACATGAACAGCGTTTCTGATATTAGTCTTACAACGTTGTGCATTCAAATGCTCGACGTAAACAGCGATCAATCGATCACTTGCGCGGTATCAGAAACCCTCCAACCCTCACATGTTAGTTATGGGATTAACATATCAAGTTCAAACACTCAAAAACGGTTAAAAGTTCACTCATACACCCTCTCGTCTTTAAGAACGAATTAAATATTCAACACACCCTTTTGATGTTAGGCATTCAATCAGTTGGTAAGTGCCTAAAACATACGGTTCAAATCTTAACTTTTATTATAAAGTAAATATGGAGATAATATCAAAGGAAACGGTCAAAGGAAACAAAGGTATTTAATACTTTAACAATTTATGCACTTTGTCAACAAGTTTGTGTACTTGCAGACGATAACATGTATGTCTGATTTTGATCAAACCTTATTGGCCTGACCATGCAGAAAGATAACATTTTTAATTTCGATATTAGTCGTGCAAATTTATTTCTCAATATGCATGTATTGGAAAGTTTGACGATATATTTATATAAAATATAATAAGTCATAAAGTGTAAACTATTAGTAATAGATTTATTTCGAAGATATAATTGAAATTCATATAAAGACATTTCCTAAAAATACATGAAACTAAAATTATAAGCATTTTTCAATGGAGTTCCTAAAGGCTATGAAGAGTAGCATTTCCTTTTAATTATCTATGATATCCGTTGAATGCACATACATACAAATCATTCGATGTGTTGTGAGACTTCTGACCGTATACATTTTGACATTTTATTCTGCAGCGTAGTACCTCTCAAATAAGACCACGAACGTGATGAATATGAAACTTCTACTGAGCTCGTGTAGGTAAATGGTTTCACCGACAGCCGATGCCGAAAAGAACATTATCCTTTAACTGTCTGAAACGCATCTTCAAGAAAACTAATGGGTTTGGGGACTTGAGAGTCTACTATAATCAATTTCGTGAATGTACACGTTTCCATTCGTTTGATACTCGGTAGATGCAATATGAATACACGTTTTAAAAACATATAGGATGAACTTGTACTTATCACAGCCATTAGTTTATCATACGAAATTCCATGCTTGGATACGTATTAGTATTACATTTACAAAATAAACACATTTACATTTACATGGTTTTGAAAGAACATTTATTAAAGTGAATAATATAAGCAACTGCTGAAATGCCATTGACTACATGACTGATATCATACACTACGTATACATATACCAGTAAAACGTTGAAAAAAGAGAAATTCTAACGTTCGAAAACAGCGAAGATATTTGATCATAAACATAACATTGTTACGCAAAGTAGTTCATTGTATTGACAAATGTCACAATAATAGGACAGAGTTAAACTTTTTATGTTAAAAATTGTTGGCTAAAATAACCCAAGATTACATACGTTGATGCGATGTTTAATTGGAGATTCTAACTAGACGTTCACGCAATTATGCGTGTTTACTACAAAGTTGCCGTGGGAATAGATCGTATCAGCAGTGCGTTCGTTAATAGCCGGCTCTGTTTGTCCATTGACGAGCACACATAACAAAGAGTTCAGATAAACCTCCACATTTTACTGTATTACTGTTTCCAAAAACTGTTTCTCTATGTGTAATATTGATAACAACACCACCTAAATTAATGGTCGATATACAGTCAACAAAAATTAATACAAGCCAAAAAAAGTCTTACGTCATGACACATAACAGCATTATGGGAATGATTATCAACGTGATTTCAAATGCCACGCGTGTTTCACTTCAGTTTGCTGTTCAGATCAAGTCATAAGTAAGATGATTGCCAAGTAACGCGAACACATACGCTTACATTAGAAAGCCATGCAATGAAACCGCAAACAATAGAGGTTTGCTTAATTAATGTGTTATTTATGTTGTATCTAGAGAAAATGTTTTGGGGGTCTTTCTAAGCATGATGTTGCTGCTGCTGTTTTGATAGAAACCCCTCCAATGATTGGGGCAATAATTGCACCTGGACATCTGTCTTAGTCTTTCGTCGGTATTTTACATGTACCCAATTCAATTACCAAGTGGATAATTATTAGAGGATTATGCTCATAAAAATTATATAAAAAAGTATTTGAGTGGAAAAAATACTTATTGTATGTGAGTAATTATTCATATTTTTTGAAGCGCGCTCTTCTTGTTTAATGCACAGTCGTCGAAATATCGTAGGCAGACTGAAGTAGGCGTGTACAGATTAGACTAAATATCAAAGTCATTAATCACAGTAAAGTAAAGAAGCAGGGATTATCGAAAAAATATTGATTGATGTATCAGTGGAATTCAGACATAGCTAGTTCATCGTAATCAAGACAAGAATAAACTTTACAAGAGTGCGAAAATGTGGTCTGGTATAAAGAAATGTTCATTTTGTTTATGTCTTCAAATGCGTGTATCTGAAAATGTAATGAAGATTCATTTCTATTTGTAAATGAATGCTTACAATAAAAACAATATATATCATCCATCAAACGAGACGTAAAAATGATTTCAGAAATTTTGCGCTTAATGTAGTTTTAATATATAGCCATGTAAATGCAACATTCATAACATACTGTTAGTGGTTTGCAAAAGTCGGTAAAACATCGCATTCTGTGTTACTTCAATGTACACGAGTGATTTTCTAATTATATCCGTTACCCTACGAAAAGCATGAGACTCAGATCACACTAAATGACCATTACTTCTGATTGTCGAGTACAACTATCTCATCTAAGTGTTACTTTCTCATCAAAGTTTCTTCTCGCAATAATAAAACATGTCAAGCTATATGAAGAAAACAATGTTTAAAATTCAACGTTGCGTCAGCAAATAAGAAAAGCTATCGTACATGTACTCATTCAAGAGAAAATAACAAGCCTCAAAACTGTCTATATATGCCTAATAACGGTTACATATAGTTCACAGCATCGTTTAATCAATTAAGGGCTATGGTTGTTGTCTATGGTGTATATATAAGGTCATCACTTTTAGTATTGTGCAGGCCATATAACGCAACATTACACTGCACCAAGTTCACGCAACTTATCAAATCAAAAACATTAACTATTAACATACAAATACCAGTATAACACCTGTAGCAGCCTAGCGTGTACTGTATGTATCGCTATTTTACTAGTCAATAAAATTGTATCATTATAACCCCTCATAAATGCATTACTTAGAATAATGTTATTATATTAAATGCAGTCTTATTGCCTTTTAAACTGACATTAAAAAACAGGTAAAACACACCTTGCTTAGATTCCCTTTCAATTTATAATGATGAAACCATCAATCAGCCAGCCTCCAAACAAGCCAACGATGTTATACGTGTTAACTGAGCGATTCAACAGGGTAAGCGTCTAAGAAGTGATACATATTTTTTACCGATGAGTTTTCTGACATGCTACAATTGGATGCACTACTTATTAACTTACATATACAATGTGAAATGAAGAAACAATTAAATACATTTACCTTATATACATTGAATTCTAGCACCGCGACATTGGTCGAAGACATTTCAGGTATGTAGATGCCAGGGCGTGCGATTTATGTTTAGACTACGGTTTAATAAATAATTGTTGAACATTCATGCTCTGTTTGTTTTTTATGGTCATTATAATTCAATAAACAGTTAACGACCAAAACTATCAACATATGTGGCGCGTCGTGAGAAAACCGGTCTTAATGCATGTGCGTCCGCACAGTCCGCACAGGCTAATCCGGGACGGCACTTTCCACTTGTATGGTATTTTATGTTTCAACGAAGTGTCTTCTAACCATAAAATACACTTTAGGCGGAAAGTGTCGTCCCGGATTAGCCTGTGCGGACTGCACAGGCTAATCCGGGATAACACTTTACGCACATGCATTAAGTCCGGTTTTCCCACGACGCGCCACATATTGGTAATTTGGTTACGTACAACGAGTTATCATCTGTACTCTTTAAATTTAAATCTCTATAAGGCCAACATATACAATTGTGTTTATCTGTCCTCCGAAAAACAACACGGGCAAATGTATCAAAGTAAAATTTCCATTCAAATAAGAATAATATTACGAAATGTATTTATATAAAAATAATTTTACCATGTTAACGTTAAATCAATATGTATTATTGTGATACAATCATACTGCATTTAAATCTGTTTGCTAATTATTATTAAATCTTTTCGATTTTTATCATGTTTAGGATACCTTTAAAATTCTTTTTTGTTTATTTTAATGAATGGAATATTGTTCTTTTGTTAAACATCGCATTTGGCTATATATTTAAGTTCAGTTAGAAACATATTACGCGACGTCCATGTTATTTGGAAATCAAAACGCATAATTTGACAGATAAATGCAAGTTGTGTATTTACTAATGATTATGTTACGTATCAGTGTCGGAAAAAGCCATAGAAGTCAACAATAATTACCTTTTATATTTAATGGATTCAAGTAATATAAATTAATACAATATTTAAAGATCCCGGATGTTTTACGAGCAATTTATGTAGGCAAAACACATAGAAACCTTCAATTAAATTCCGTAATATATCCAGACTACATAATTCGGTCCGTTTTCCACTAGCTATTACTTCAAATCAGAGAAATCTTGGAGAAACCCCATCGGAAGCACTAACTCGCCAAGCTGGCGACTTAATATGCTTATTTGTATCATCACGTGATAGATGATTGAAGCATGTTGTAAATAATACACAAACACAATGTAGCAAATGACTTTTACTTTCGGTTTACTTTCTTGTAGCAATATAAAAAGACAAGAGGACAATAAACAGTGATTCCAATTCTGACATACCCTCGGATTATCACGTGAAATGCGACTAAATCAACCAAAATAAGATTGTTAGAACACAAAAGAGGCTTTGAGAGAAAAACACCGATAACTAACACATTCTGTTACACCGTTAGTCAGTGTCGGTCATGTTTGTTGTGTATTGTCTTGACACGTGATCGTAGATCATGGTCACATGGACATGCGTCAGCGAGATCTATTTTTAGGATTTTTACTTTCACTTCATCGTTTGTTCTAAATGCCTAAATTCGCTAATTTATACAATTTTAAATTGTTTAAAATCTTCGGTTGTGTGTTAAAGTCCATTTTACAGAAGATTTAAGCCCGATTTTAGCTTAACTATTCAAAGAATATGTGAACTATCCTACTACCCCTGGCGTCGGCATCGGCGTCCGCGTCTGAATTGGTTTGTATTCAAAAATCGTTTAACTTCGAAACTACATAAGTTATTCACTTGAAACTTGGAATATACCTTTAACATCAACTCCAGTATCAGGGGCAACATTCCCCATAACTCTGTTTTGTATTTTTACAGAGTTATGCCCCTTTTTCACTTAGATTTTCTGGTTAAAGTTTATATTCAAAAGATTTGTAACTTCAAAACTACATAAGTTATTCACCTGAAACTTGGAACTAACTTTTGTCATCAACTCCAGTATCAGGGGCAACATTCTCCATAACTCTTTTTGTATTTTGACAGAGTTATGCCCCTTGTTTACATAGATTTTCTGGTTGGAAGTTTATATTCAAAAGTTGTTTAACTTCAAAACTACATAAGTGATTCACTTGAAATTTGGAACTAACCTTTGTCATCAACTCTAGTATCAAGGGCAACATTACCCATAACACTGTTTTGTATTTTGACAGAGTTATGCACACTTTTTACATATATTTTGTTAAAAAAATGTATAAACTATACAAGGCTTCACTTAAAAGTTTTGTATTTTAACACATTTATGTCCCTTCCACTATCCAAAATATGTACCAACTGAAATACTTCGAATAGTCGAGCGCGCTGTCCTCTGACAGCATTTGTTATAACATGTTAGGACTTTAACCCTCAATTTGTGCACTGGTCTAGGCAGAGACAGCGAACAATATTTTTCGTTCGATTTTTATTTTTTTTTCCGGTTCCGGTAAAGTAAACACGTACAATGTAAATGAAATTGATGAAAGCAAAATAAACGCGAGTGATCAGTGTAAAAGTGATATCAAAATGGATGGATAATATAAATAAGGATCAAGATCTACATACACGTATGACATTTTGCTATGCTGTGCATATTAAATAATTATTTTTGACTTCAAAGATTCCCCGCTTGGTATTCGCGCGGGTGGGGTATTATGAACAGCTATTTATAAAGTTATAAATAATAGCAAAACCAGTTTCTGTGTATTTCCACTTGTTTTCCAACGTGTTAAATATAGTCCGCTATGTCCGTTATTGTCCACGAAACTCGTCACGCATGATCGGATCGCAAAAGTGGTGATTAAGTTAATATCTCGCACTACATGTTGAACTGTTGATAATACGGCCACGGGAAAATCCAATATACACAATGAGCAAAAGACCCCACTCATCCACGGCTAGTGAAAGCAACGTGAGTTTCGCTGAAATGCCAGTGTTTGAAGCGCTGAGTGAAAACAAACAAAATAAAAAGAACAGTAAAAAGAAAAAAAGTGAACAAGAAAAATTAAACCAGAAGAGTATGGTCGATTTTGTCAAAAATAGCTCTAAGACCCAATCGGAACATGTTGAAACATCCATTGAATCCATTGAAAGGCGCTTAGATGAAATAAGCTCAACATTATCAAATGTTCTTACAGAAAACGACACGTGCTTAATAAAAAACGTAATTAAAGACACTCTAGAAGAAATAAAGGAGAAATTCCTTGGATCATTGGTAAAACGGTTGGATATTCTTGAAGGCAGTGCTTTTGACAACGCAAAAGAACTAGAAGCTTTAAAAAAGAAAGTCGACGGCCAGAAGAGTGAGATAGATGCACTAAAACAAAAATACATTGATACAGAACAGAACCAGGCGGCGAATCTAAACGAATTGGAGCAATATGGACGCAGGAATAGCATCCGTATTTCCGGCCTATCAAATGACTCTGAGCAACAAACATCGACAGCGGTCGCTGAAGAAACAGCATCAATGTTATCACAGAAGCTTGGCTTACAGGTGGAAGCTAAAGATGTCGACATCGCCCATCGATTAGGAAAATATGCTGCCAATAAAAACAGGCCGGTGATAGTAAAATTTGTCAGACGACAAACAAAGATTGAGATTATGAAACGGGCAAAGTTGCTGAAAGGCACGGGCATTTATATCAACGAGGATCTAACGAAAATCAACGCCGAGGTCCTTTCATCCCTTAGACTCAAAGAACCTGGCCTTGTTGAGAAAGCCTGGTCACATGAAGGAAAGCTGTTCGTGCGTTACAAGGGAAAAGACCATAACAATCTTGTTACTTTTGACAATTATAACTTTTGGCCGCAAAAGCCTTGGCCAAAAAAGGAGGCTAGTTCCACTGCCACTAGCTACGCCCGGAAATTATCGTCTAGTGGAAACCGTCACCGATCAAAATAAACTGTTACTATAGTGAAACAACTGGTCCGTGAGGTGACATTTCATCTGACTTTTTATGTCCAAACTTCTCTTTCCTTTAGACGTCGCTTTTTGTATTGTTTTTTTAATTACTTTAAGTACCCACCCAATACACAAAAGAACACACGCAAAACGCGTGCATGCACGCACACACACACATACACGCACGCACTGTTACATACACGCTACACACGGAAACACCCCCCCCCCACACACACACGTAGATACACGTACACATACACACACGAATACCACACACAGACGCGCGCGCGCAAACACACACGTGTACACTTATGCACAAAGAAGGACAGAAATACATAATCGCGAATATGTGCACCAGCGCGAACAGACGCTCGCGCTTACTTTTCATTTCACCCAATATCAGTTTGACGCAGATGCGTAATAATCTAAAATCTAACCAAATGCTACTCCCTTATCTTATAAGATATACAGCTTTACCTGTGAAATGTTTATTTCAGAATGCTTGTTTTTATTCATGACTATGTTTTGATGCGCTTTGTTGCGATGGAAACAATATTATTAAAGACATCCGAGATCAAAGATAGTGGTATATCAGTTCACTATTAATAAGGAAGAAAGGGGAATACATGTTGCTTAAATTGACATAGAGTATAGTAAAACATCATAAGGTTTAGATTTTAAGCGATTATTTATTACGTACATAAAGAGCTGTACATTACATGTACCCATTATACAGAGTACAGTCTTTGAACGCTGATCAGTGACAGAACTTTGTCTAAATTAGTTACTCCCATTAGTTAATATTTTGCTATGACTATGAACAATGTATATTGTAAGAAGTTCGATTTTTACCGTCCAGTAATTATGCGAGCTTCATAATTAGAAAGGGAATATAAAGAATTATATTTACTGATACGTATACTATGCAGCTAGATCTATAAAATACTACTGTTTCTCAAATGAACGTTGCTTATTTATTCTGCATTTACCAATACAAACGTTACTGATTACACTTGCACCTCATGTTGTGTATTTCAATTAGGATATCAGTTTCAAAAAGAACTTTCCAGGTTAACACACATTCAAAATTAATGCCTACACAGTGTAGTTCTTTCTAACAAAAACACTTAATAAAGATTTCTTTGCTGATATAATAACTATTTGTTGTATTTGCACTGTGTAGATATAGATATATGGTACTGAATATTTAGCCAACTTTGATTATATTTATGTTCTATGAGCACTTATACATTTTAGTAACGATTCTTTATTTTTAGAATAAGCAAAAAAGGTTTACTGTTCATTTACTGACTATATAGACACCTCAGGTTGTTTACATTTATTCAACCTCAATTTAATTAAGAATTCTTCAGGTTAACAAGTAAAACTTAACACATTTTGTTATACTGTTTTACAAAAGGAATGAATAAATAACATATATTAGATTTATTTGCTGACACAAGAACTATTTATTGTTCTTAAACTATTTATACCCTAACATACAATGTGATTAGTGAGTATCCTTTTCACTATGCATATATTTTATGCGACATGAACACCTTATTTTTGGTGAAAAAAGACAAAAAAAATTTTTACTTTTACTTTGTGTACATGACATGAAACACCTTACTTTTGGTGATAAGTGACACAGAATACTAAAATTAAGTATACAATATGTTACTGACTTTAATATGTTCACTGTGCATATATATTTATTTATATTATATGATCATCTTACTTTTTGTGGAGAGTAAATACAAATAGGGGATAATAAATACAATACAATGAATACTTACTCTACAATACATTATAAACAAAAGCACGATAACACCTAATCATCTTTTCGCTTTCGCACTTGGCTTAGGTGTTTTTTAAGTGCTTAACGTATACAATTTAAATACAATTTCCCTACAGCATCTCCTCTTTTACAAATATTACATTAATACTGTTAATTCTTTTTAAGAAGATGAGAGGTTGCTATTTGGGGCATATTGTACAAATTTAAAATATCCATCACACATTATTAACCTTTGTTGTTTTAGATCACTCCTAACCTGTCATGGGACCAGTCTACCATTGTACTAAGTACAATTGTAAATATTTATTTATTTCTGTTTATCTACTTTTGTTCATAGTGTTTTTAGTGTTGCATACCAAAGTACATTCTATATTAAAATACACTTTATATTTAGTACAACATTTCTCTAGAAACAGAAGATTTGTCATGCTAAATTGTATATTGTTTTTACAAATACATGTCTGCACTTGTTGTAGTTGTAGGAAAAATCACCACCTATTATCTATGCCATTTACTTTGCACTATTATGTAAAAGCCTGTCTATTTGCAAATGAACACTGTTAGAATTGCGTCTTTAAATTGCCGCGGCCTAAACTGTTGTAAAAAGAGTACTGATGTTTTAAATTTTCTTAAAGACAAAGACTATCAGATTTATTGTTTACAGGACACACACTGGCCAAAAGATTTAGAAAAAGAAGTTTATTCTTCATGGAATGGACACTGCTTTTTAAGCTATGGAAAGTCAAATGCCAGAGGTTGTGCCATTTTAATTAAGAAAAGTATTGATTTAAAAGTACATGCTATACAAAAAGATGATATTGGAAATGTGTTAGGTCTAAATATTTCTATTGGAGATACAAAATTTTCACTAATTACTGTTTATGGCCCAAACATAGACAGTCCACAGTTTTATAAAGATGCGTTTAACACGATTGATGCGTTTGGAAATGAGGACTTCGTTCTGTGTGGTGATTTTAACCTTGTTTTAAACAGCACATTAGATTACAGCAACTATAAAGCATCTAATAATAATATAAATTCTAGAAACATCATCTTAGAAGAAATTGCTAAAAGAAATCTAACAGACACGTTTAGAGAAATGCATGAAAACAAAAGACGGTTTACATGGAGACGCCCAAATCCGTTGCAACAAGCAAGGCTAGATTTCTTTTTAATAACTCCAAATATGCTAAATTCTTTAAAATCTTCAAATATCAGAGCCAGTCTAAAATCGGATCATTCTATTATCGATATTTCTCTGGAATTTAATAAAACTGAACATGGTAAAGGACTGTGGAAATTCAATAATTCTCTTCTGCAGGATATTGAGTATTTAAATATTATAAATAATAAAATTGAGGAAATTAAAAAACAATACTGTTTACCTGTGTATAACTTAGAAAATATAAATACAATTAATAATAATGAATTATACTTTACCATAAATGAACAACTTTTTTTGGAAACACTATTAATGGAAAGAAGAGGTAAAACTATTTCGTATTCAAGTTTTAAAAACAAATTAAAATCATCAACTGAACAGAAACTTTTATTAGAAATTGAAACCATTGAGCAAAATCTAAATGAATCTAATAAAGATAAACTTCAGCAACTAAATACAGAACTAAACAAGATTAGAGATACAAAACTTAAAGGTCATATAATTAGATCAAACAGTCAGTGGATTGAACAGGGAGAGAAAACAACCAGCTATTTTTGTTCATTAGAAAAACAACACTATGTTAATAAAACTATACCTTTTATTCAAAGAGATGATGGCCAATTTATACACAACCAATCCGATATTCTTAAGGAAACTTCTGAATTTTACAAAAAATTATATGAAGAAGTTAAATTACAGCCAAACAGGATACTAAACGACCTACATGACATAACTGTCTCTAAACTAAGTTCGACCCAATCAAAAGAAATGGAAGGTCCGTTGCAATATGAAGAATTAACTAACACCTTAAAGAATATGAAAAATGATAAAAGCCCTGGTTCGGATGGATTCACAACTAATTTCTTTAAAGTGTTTTGGAATAGAATTGGAATTTTCGTATTGAGAAGCATTAATTTTGCGTATATTAACTATCGTTTCTCTGTTACCCTAAAGCAGGGCATAATTACTTGTATACCGAAAGAAAACAAATCTAGACATTTCCTTAAAAATTGGAGGCCAATTAATACTGTATATAAACTAGCATCTGGATCAATTGCAAATAGGCTCAAACCTCATCTACAAACTCTGATTTCCAGGGATCAAACTGGTTTTGTTTCAGGACGGTACATAGGTGAAAATACAAGACTGTTATATGACATTATGAACTACACAGAAAACAATAAAATCCCTGGATTAATTATGATGATAGACTTTGAAAAAGCTTTCGATACTTTATCCTTCGATTGCATTGAACAGACGCTAAATTTATTTAATTTTGGACCAAGTTTTAAACGCTGGATATCAATTTTTTTGAAAAATACACAGACATCAGTTCAGTTAAACGGATTTTTGTCAGAAAGCTTCTCAATAGGCCGCGGCTGTAGGCAGGGTGATCCTATATCGCCATACATTTTTATTCTTTGTGCAGAAGTTTTAGCTATCAAGATTAAGCATTGCAAATCTATAAAAGGAATACTTATTAACGGTATAGAATATAAAATATCTCAATTTGCAGACGACACTTCTTTATTGTTGGATGGTTCGGAAAATTCTCTAAACTCTGCTCTTGACCTGCTCCATGAATTTGCGTTGTTTTCTGGCTTAAAGGTAAACTTTGACAAAACTCACGTAATTTGGATTGGATCTTTAAAGTACAGCTCTAGATCTATCAAAACAAAATATAAACTTATATGGGGAAACACCAGATTTAAATTGTTAGGAATTACTTTTGATGTAGATCTGAAGACAATGACTGACTTAAATTTTGCTGATAAATTTAATAAAACAGTAAATTTAATTAACCAATGGAATAAGAGAAAACTAACACCCATTGGCAGAATTATAGTTATAAAATCATTAATACTCCCGCTATTTACTCATTGTTTTTTTGCAATACCCACCCCAAAGAGAGAAATTCTAGACAAGCTAAATAAAGTATTGTTTGATTTTGTTTGGGGAGGTCTGCCTTACAAGATTAAAAGCACTACAATTGTACAAAGTTACGAGAAAGGTGGAATGCAAATGGTAGACATTTTTGCATACTGCAAAAAAATCAAGCTACCTTGGCTAAGAAAATTATATACATGTTGTGATAGCAAATGTGCAGTTCTTATAAGATCTATGTTTGATATATCCAAATTGTTTAACACGGGAAAACTGTATACAACCATAATAAAGAAACGTATCAAAAATGAATTTTGGTCTGAAGTGTTTACATGTTATGAAGGATTTGTTGATGTGTTAAAACTTACTGAGGTTGATAGTATTCTTAATATGCCTTTGTTTTACAATCACAATTTTCAAATTGGAAATGAACCATTGTTTTTTAAAGCATGGTATGACAGAGGCATCAGATTTGTAAGGGATATTATTATTGACTCAAACACCTTTTTGGAAAAAACACAGTTAGAAATTATCACTGGAAATGCGATTAATTTTATTCACTTCGAAGGACTCGTAAAAACAGTTAAAGCTCTGATTAAAAAGTACAAGTTACAATTTAGTAGTAAAGACGTTTTAATACACGGTCCATCTCTGTCATGCTATGCTAAAATTTTTATATGTTGCGAAAGCAAAGATAGATCAGTGTATAATTGTTTTATTCAAAATAACATAGAACCTAAATGTAAAACCATATGGAACAATTTTGTAATATCAGAAGTGGAATGGAAATATATTTTTAAAACAATATTTGATATAACAAGAGATAGTTATATGCAATGGTTCCAACTTAGGATCGTTCATAATATATTAGGAACAAACTCTCTCATGTACAAAATGAAACTATTGAATAACAATGCTTGCACTTTTTGTCACCAATGTGAAGAAACAATTATACATCTTTTCTGGAATTGTGAAAAAGTATACTGCCTGATCAATAAAATAAATGAAGACCTTATACAAATACGGAATATAAATTTCACGAGACCAATAGATTGTAAAACGTTTATTTTAGGTAGCACACAGAAAGACAACCAAAGTCTGGATATATTATGCCTCGAAATCAAACGATATATATTTTGTTGTAGAAAAAATAAGTCTATTCCAAATTACAACGGTCTTATAAATAATATGACATTATCTTATAAAACATATTCCGCCTCTAAACAAACCGAAAACGAAATAACAAGGTGGTCGCTAGTAAGAGAACTATGCGAGCCAAACATGCAAATTGTTAATGATCTTAATGAATTTTTTAATTTCCTTCAATACCAGAATAAAGAAATAAAAAATCTTTTAGAAGTTAGCTGGTTGAGTATGTTTAGCATTGTGATGGAATATGGAATGTACGTTGTGCACTAATGTTGTATATATTTTGTATGTTAGTTTTTCCTATGTCACAAAAATTGCAACCCGATGATATATATTTACCGAAATGCAATCTACATATAGAGCAAACCTATCTTGAATTTATGCATGCTATTATACCATGTTCTTTTTTTTTTCTTTCAACTCAATTATACTGATGACTTATATGCATGTATATTTGTCGAAATAAACTTTACCAAAAAAAAAAAAAAAAAAAAAAAAAAAAAAAAATTTTTCGTTCGACCAACAAATATTAACGCATTTAAACATTCCAGCTGCCGTGAAAGATTTCAGACTTTTAGCAGAGTATTCAAGGCGGAGGTCTTATGAAAGTTACGACAATTTAAAGAGCTCCATATCCGTGTTTCCTTTGATATTTGACATGTATTTGTTTAGGAGTGCAAGGTTAAAATATGATAACACAATAACACACACTTGTAAGCGCGATAAATATTTACCATACTTCAGACTTACGCATTAAATCGTTTCGTATCGATGAACGTATAATTCATATAAACGTCGGGAAAAGTTAAATAATATAATTGTGTTTTTGTATAAAATGTTTATACATACTAAATTTTTCTTTTATTCAGTGTTATTGGATTAACCTTATATTTTAATAACTTTATCATTGTCCGATGAGCTATGGATAGTCTTCTGGGACACTGATGCATGTCTCAGTTGACCTTATCTATAAGAAACACTATATGAGCCTGTATATACATAAATGTTCTCATTATTTTGTGGTTTTATAACTGTTTTGTTTTGTATATGCAATATTGAACTTTTAGTATAGTTTTCACTTGATTGCTATAAAGCCATTTTGAAATAAACACTTCTATAATACTTATGCTGACTGGGTTTTATAAAGGGCTTTTTATTTTGCTGTTTAACGAATTTCACCTCCGTCAAATCTCATAGCGTAAATCATAGAAATCATCTGGATACTTTGGTTGTCTTTTCGTGGAAAGAAAATGAACAACCATACTTATAAATTATTGTTTAAAAATGAGATACAATAAAAATGTAAATTTTCAAATAAGCTTTCCTCGTGTTAGTTAAAAAATAAAAACCTGCTACATAAAATATATTTACAAAATGGTTCAACTGTCACAACTCACTCTCGTCCATTTGTATATTTTCAAATGATTCTTCCTGGTGTAAATTAGGAAATAAAACCTCGTGCATAAATTATATAACAGAATGGTTCAACAGGCACAACTTACTCTCGTCCATTTGTGTATTTTCAAATGATTCTTCCTGGTGTAAATTATGAAATAAAACCTCGTGCATAAAATATATAACAACATGGTTCAACTGGCACAACTCACTCTCAGTCCATTTAAAGGCAAAGACACATATATTTTAAAACTGATTTTGTAACTATTATCTGCATTTAAATTGTAATTTTACAGTAGGAAATAAAAATGATTAAGCATAGACTACCAGCCTAGTGTTGAATAAAGATAATTTGATTTCGCGAGGCTTAGAAAACTTGAACCACGAGCCTTGACGACTGGTTTACGTTTTCCTGCCGAACGAATAAACTTATCTTTAATCAACACTAACCTGGTATTCTGTTTATCCCATCATTTTCTGCCTCTATTATGAAAATAAACGAAAGACATTTAATAAATAACACGAAAAACATAAAATGACGTCACGCCAAACAACAAAATGACCTCATTATACTGCGTGTGTTTGCTGTATTTCACATTGTGGGAATTTGGCTAAGTTTATCCCACTGGGTGTTATGTCGTCAATGCAGGATTGATGATGGGATAATAATCAGTCTCTGCCCATTGAAGGCAAAAACAGTGCACTGGTAGATAAAAAACGTTTCCGTTATCCGCAAAGTTGTTAAGCTGAAGTAATGTATTATTAAGTGTGTGTTTCATTATTTTCAGTTCTTGTAACATGTTGTTGGGTACTTACTCATTATGTTTTGTTGTAAAAGAGAACTGTTCATTGTCGACATTAATATGTTAATTCCGTATAACGTTTTGTTCACTGGTACACTCATAATGTTCATGTAATATAATACGTTACTTGGTTATGTAGTTATTATGTTTATCCGTGAACACGTCCTGTTGAATGATACCATAATTTCGTCCTGCTGAAACGGCGTGCTTTTCGGTTCACAACCTATTTTCTTGAGTTATAAATATAAGTTATTCAGTGCTTAAACCTAACCAATCGCTTGAGGCATCATTCGAATTGTTAATGCCGTAATCATGTTTCGTCAACGCAATATGTTGTTGGGTCAAAATGTCCTTTAGTGTATTTGAAGAAAACATGACTCAACCTAATGATAACTTGACCCAACACAAGGCCAATTTGACTCAATCTAGTGTTAACTTGACTCAACTTATGTCAACTTGACCGAACATTATGCCAACTTGACTCAATCAAATTGCTTTTTGGCCCAACAAAATGCCAACTTGACTCAACCTAATGCCAGATAGACTCAATTTTATGTCATCTTGACTAAACGTAATTCCAAATCGACTCAACCTAATGCCATCTTAACTAAACGTAATGCCATTTTCACCCAACATTATGCCAATTTGACCAAACATAATGTCAAATTGACTCAACCTAATGTCAAATTGACTCAACCGAATGCCAACTAAACTCAACCAGATGCTATTTGACTCCACCTTATGCCAGTTTGACCCAACATAATGCCACCTTGACTCAACCTAATGTCATCTAGACTCAACATAATTTCAACTTGACTCTACATAACGCCAGTCTGACTCAACATATTGCCAGCTTGACTCAACCAAATGCCAATTTACCAAGCATATCAGTTTCTCTCAACAAAAGGCAGTTTTGGCGTTCCATACCAATTTGCCGTTGGAAGGCTTTGGTCTCAGTTTTAAGATTGGTGTGGATAATAAGGGTTTCTCTCCCGATGATGTCTCTGGAGTTTTATTATTCCTATATTGAATACCTGTTACATGTTTTTAGTTTTTTAAACGCATCTAACAAACCATAGTTTAAGATTAGATCGTTATAATTACAACTTTTTGCATTTTCACGTAAACGCTGCATTCTGATTGGATAATCCTCCCACGTGACCAGTCATTCATACCCCGAATAACCGCCTGGGTATGCAACTTACCTCATTATTATTCATGACCGTACTACTTTTTCATTGTTTATTTGCGAATTGACGTCATTTTTTTGCGCGAATCTTAACGATGCTTTCTTTCATTCGCTATTTCCGAAATGACGTCATTGTTTTGCGCGAACGTTTACGCTGTATACACTATAGTTCTTAAACAAATGACTGATTGGTCGGATGCCGGTGTTACAGACGATGAAATTGTTAACACATATTGGGAAAGTTGAATTTTTTTTACCAGAAAGCCCACTCCAAAATGATCCACAGTGATTTGAAATGTCTGACGAGATATTAGAAATGCTGTTCGACGAAAAAAACAACGAAAGTAAAACGGTGATTCCTACGCCTACACGTCAGTTGCTACACGTCAGTTGCGGCCCTTAGACATTTAAACGTAAAGTTAATATCCACTCTTGTTGTAATTATAAGAATTGAATAATACTTTTCTTTATTTCATCGGTGTATCAACTGTCGGGAAAATTACGCCTAATGTATGCATAAATTAAATGTAATTTTCACGACAAATCATACACCGATGAAATACAGAAAAATACTATTCAATTCTTAAATGATGTGGTGATTTCGTAGAATTACTTGCATTGCTTTTTCTATATTCTCATATTATGCAATATCAAAGGAACATTTTAAAAACAGATTCTAACAAACTAAAACTCTTGTCAGGTATAAATAATGCATCACTTATTATGCTGTTCTACTGTTGTAGCTCGGACACAATTATATAACACTGACCTTTATGCATGTTTATGCATGTTAATATTATGTACAGGATATTTGCCGAGTAGGAGGTATTTCTGCCTAGGAAAGACTTGTCCAATGGCAGCATGTGAAAACCGAGAGCCCGTGGACAGATCTTTCCTACGCAGAAAGGCCGACTAGGATGTCAATATCTGACTTACATACTGGAAGGCGACACAAAGGCCACATAGTTGAATTACACACAGAAGGTGTCTATCAGAGGGGTCTTCCTACCATGTTAGCAGTACTTTTTCTCAGTTTATCTCCTTAAGTTCGGTATGAATTTGATAACATAACACGCACAGTTTTCAAGAAACAAAATTATCGGTTGTTAGATTGCTAATAAACATCTCGAAAACATTGTTTTAAGACTGTAAAATATATATCACATTGCAATGGCAGAATTTTTTTTCAGGTCATAGAAACGAAATGTTTTTTGTATTAACGTTGTTTATATGTAAATAAACAACGATTTGGTTAAGTCCTTCTCATCGGAAATCTAAATAGTTGTTTATGAGCCAATAAGCAACTCGAAATCGAACATAATGTCTTATTTAATCATGCATGGATAAACAAATCCACTGTTGTGCATCAACTGAACGACATTTCTTTACAAATTCACAGTTAACGCTGAAACTGCTTTGTATTTATTTAGATTTTTTATTCGACGAAAAATGAATATGTATATGGTACATTTTTAAACAAACAAATATTTAAAAAGGTATCAATAAATAAGAAGCTGCGTGGCTTTAAGGCGTGGCATATTTTAGTGTATTATTTTTTTATAAAATTTAATAAATTGCAACATTATAAGGTGATTTAAGTAGCATTTATTATTACTAGAAAATAATATATTGTGTCGTAAAATTATTAAAAAAAACACACAATATGTAAAAAGTCATTATTTTCATAATGAAATTGTTTCTGCATTGACATATGATATATATCTTCTACGTGCAGTTGAAGTAACATTAATATGCAGAAAGTGCAAACAATGAACGTTTATATGCGCATGTATGTATGTTAAGAACTACATAATGAATGTAAACTTTATTGAACCATATTCTTCTCGTGGACATGTTTTTCTGTTAACAATACAATCCTTCTGCACGGGTTTATCTGTTTACACGTGGGCGGGTCTGATATCACTTTGGAAACACACCGCGTGCAAAAAGATTGTAATATTCTCTCAGGTCTTTCCAAAAAATAAAGACCCGATAGAAATAAAGAAGTAGGCATGCATAAATCCGATTCGATGAATATATAACTTTTCGTAATTGAATAGACTTAAATCGAGGTAAGCGTGTTTCACTGAAACTACAGTTATGGTTTCGGTAAATACGTGACGACGTGCACGAACTAAACCGAGTATTAATATAGGAAATTATTCTAAGAAGTAATATATTATAATTGTATTTATGAGTGTCCTAACTTTAACTGACCATTTATTCCGTTCCGGTCAGCCAAAACACATTTAAGTATGACTAGTAAATGTGTAACAGAACATTTGCAAAAATATTTTTACATATGATAATAGCTCAGATAGCGCTTTCATTTCATTTTTAACATCAAAGAGTCAGTTTATGTTTCATACTATATTCCACATTTTCCACTAAATTGAGGTTTGTATTCCGCGGCCGTGTCATTCACAATACACAAACATTTTAATTTCAAACACTGTAAACTATGTATACAGTTGTTTTACTGTACGCTAAGGCGTAGGATGCTATATCGTTGTTAATAGTGTTCAATTATGAATGTAAATATAATCGTATTTATTTTGAAATAGTCTTTATTCAAAGAGGATTGAGTGTCTTAATGCAACGGTTAATGCAATTTATGTCAATTCATTATCTTCAATAAAGAAACTTCGTACTAAACATGGTGCCCAGTATTGGGCTGGTCCTGAACATGGCTTTCTCTGCAGACTCCACCGCGACATTTGAACACGGGCGACACATGCATTTCCTCGGCATGGTTATAGATATAACACTGATTGTGTAGCGGTGCCTTTGGTTCTTCTGCGGGCATTTCATTCCAAACCGCTTCTTCCGGCGGCCGACAGACTGGCAGCAGTCGCACTTGGTCTGCAATAACTCAGGGTCATCAGGTGAAACGCGAGTGTACGACACGCATGCGCCGCTACATGCACGAGTCACGAGGCGGACTGGCAAGCAGTTCTCTAGTTAACTCGCATCTGTAAGTATCTTAGCGGGCAGTTGGTGCTTGATTCTAGCATGTTTTCTTTCGGTAAAAATTCCGCATGCACAACTACGGCGAGAAACACCAGCAAGACTGACTCAAAACTTCCGGCGTTGTTTCTTGTCATTTTCGTGCGTTACCTTAACCTAAAACATTTGCGTGAATAGTAAATTTAATAGTAAAATTGAAATAAAATATTGCGTTTACTAATTATTTGTAATTTCAAAACTTTGTTTTTTTTTATTTTAATGAAAACATATTCGAAAGGAAATGGGCAATTTTTCTATAATACACAAAAACCAGTATGCAATAATCATTTTAGTAGCATAAACAGCTAGTGCCTTAGATTCGAATTGTTAATTAGTTTCGGATGTTCAATTAGCATGCGCATTATTAGGCATAAATAACATTTTGTCACAAAATAAATAGAAAATAAAACAAGTTGAAACATCCCTCGCGGACATATTGTGGCAAGAATAACACACAAAAACAATTATATCTAAAAACGATCCATACCTTTCTAAAACAATTTACAATGCTCATCCAAATTCTAATCAAGTGAAAGCATAACGTCCATCTTGCTTCAGACAGCACCGTTAAAGGAAACGCAGAGACAATTATCTTGCATTTAATTTTCCACTACAAGCATTCAACGATGTTTTTATTACAAGTTACCATCAAACGTTATTTATAAATGTCAATTTAATGTTATAAATAACACGCAATATCCAAGTACATCGAAGTCATTTATACACCCAACATTGATAGGTAAATGTATGTGTAGTTTGATTTCTGAGCACTGTCAGGCGGTAGAACGTTATTATTGTCCTGTAGACAAACGTTTGCATCCATTAGATACACTTCGTCTGAAAACATAAACTACTATTGTAATTTTGTTCAGAATGATTTTCTTTATGCTGTCATTGGAATTCAAAAGATATGACAACGATAATCACATATATCTATGCAACTCAAAATTAATTAAAGAAAATTTTGCGATATTTCCTCTATATATAAATGTATGTTAAGTTCAGTTTAGTTACTGACGAAAGTGTATGAATCATAGCGCTAATGTTAGAACAAGACAGGATGTGCTTAGCCGTCATTTCGGAACCAAACGGCATGATCGGTTCCGATCGAATTCATACTGTGACCTTAGCGAATTAGCCTTCGTTCAACTAATGTCCTTATTGTGTTGGATAATGCCAAACAGCAGGTTTGGTGTTTAAATTTAGATCCACAGGCGCAGTAAAATATTTATGTTTGTGTGTTGGTGTTATTAAATTAAAACAGTCACGTTGTTCTTTGCACATGAATGAAATCAGAAATTTGCTAACATATATTCATGTGCTTGTCTGCTGTACTTATTTATTTGTATAAAACACATTAATAATAAAACTATATAACGCTGTACAACGTCTATACAATTTGTTTTCAAAATTACAAATGCAACTGAGGGATTTTTATGCAGTGTTAATGCATCCCACATTACTGGCAGCAGCGATATTACCTTATCGTTAACTTTACATTGAACATTCATAATAAACGCTTTGGCTTATCTTTTTAACACAACGTTTTAATATTTAATAAGCAAATCAGCTGGTTCAAAGACACTTCACAGGTAATGTCCCCAACGAAAACAATAAATGTGTTCATTTAACAATACTATACAATTTGGCAAATACGTGTGTATTTATATTTAACTTCGAAGATTAAACATTTGTTTTTCTCTTCTGGATTTTTTCATTTGCATAATCTAAGTATGTGCAACATATTGATTCCGCAATAAAGGAAACGTAGCGGCAGAAATGCATTCGGAGAATTACTAATGAATTGCGTGCAGGATAGTAAGACAAGTGACCTCATACCATCGCATTTATATAACATATTATAAATGGCACAGAATGTCGAAATTGTATTACTTGTTTCTATTATTACTTTTCAAGCTTTCCAAAAGACAAATGTACACGATAATGAAACTCGTGTTAAAACAATAAAAGACTTACTCATAACAATGAATTAAGCTTATATATCGAGTTGATAACGCAAGTGAATAAAGTATGTCACAAAAGAGAACATTTGTACCTTTGGTAATATGGATTAAAATAATGCGACAAGTTGATATTTATATATTTCATAAAATTTACATATTATTAGGGTTTCGATGAAGTTAGTCGTACTAAGACGTGTACATTCCGTGATTTACTTGTCTACCAAATGTCACACTGCATAGGTAGTTCAACGAGATGACCAAACCACATTAGTTTGCAGGTCGAATTTCAAATCCAGAATAACTTATCGTGCAAAATATTGTAGCGTTTCTTCCCGTTTGCCTGCATAGCTTTATACACGTCTATGCAAATAGGTAATTCGTAAATACAGCAATAGTAAAAGTTTACCCTAATGATGCGCGTGAATGTGAAATGTGTTACAACAAGCCAACGATCTTGTTTCCACACAGCGTTTCTTCCCTTTTGCCTGCATAGCTTTATACACGTCTATGCAAATAGGTAATTCGTAACTACAGCAATAGTAAAAGTGTACCCTAATGATGCGCGTGAATGTGAAATGTGTTACAACAAACCAACGATCGTGTTTCCACATGTACGCTTATATGGCAACTGTTTCCAAACATATCTTCAAATATGAACAAAGTGAAACTCACGCTCCTTCAGCAGGAGAGTACTCGTATCAGCAGCACGAGGTGCTTTATTTATGGCAAGTGCCCAATCGCCAAAAACAACACACTACATCACAAAAACACAGACATAGACATAGACATACACATAGACAAAACATACGAAATAATTATGTGCAATAGACCTTCAGTTTTGGAGACTATATCGCAAATGTTACCTGATTATATTTCGATCATTAATTATACAAATAAAATACATATGGCGCTGTCAAGTATTCCGAAATTGTAGATTAAACTAGCTGCGATGGATATGTTCATGCCAACTTTTATTGTCATTAGTGCTTTGATTCTGGCTTTTGGTGTGACATTTATGAGCGTATATATTTTTTATCGCGTATTTCACGAGAAATGTGTTTACTCTTGTTGTTTACTTGCCGAAGAAACACAAAGAGATTTTGCGTCATAAGACTCGTAAGACTTTAGTCTAATTTCTGCAAGATGTTCCTTAATATATAGACGGGTACACAATGCAGTTCTATAGAAAAGCCATAAAAAAAGCAGTACTAGTGTGGGTGGACATTATTACTTACTTGTATATAATTTTAAAATGTAAATCGGCAATTTAGATTACTAAGAAGTGTTTAAAAGGACAAGCAATGCGAAGTCGAATACAATTGCATTCTTGATATATGGTAAGGCTGTATCCATTTTACAAAATTTACTCATTCATTCATACAAGTTTAAAACATATGCATGTTTATAGCAAATAATGCATAGCTAATACAACATGACGGTATGACTTAGCAGAAGAGGTTATGACAATATATTGTGTATTTATTTTCAATTTGCTTGCATGGTAAATAAATTTCATTAATCCATTTATAACAGCTACTGAAGTTGATGTCAACAGATTAATAAAATTGTGTAATGTATGCCAAGTGAAATACTAATGTTTTAAATATTTTTTTCTCAACACGGAATATCTTGGACATATATTTAGTACAAAGTGATATTCATTTTCTATCAAATAAAAGTGGCAATTGGTACGCAATCTTCTAGGTATATCTGTATATCTACCAGTCTCTATGGCTAAATTATCAGCAGTTGTTCGAAATGTTACCACGCCCGTCTTAATTTTTTAATCTTGATGATTCATAAATATTTTTTTCTAAATCTTACGAGTGTTTTAGGTCACGTGCCTCAAATAAAGGACCAGCGGATAGTAATATGGGTTTCTCTCCCTGTGATGTCTCTGGAGTTGCATTATTCCTATATTAAATAAGCAAAACGTTTCAAAACGTGGCGAGTTACTTATTTTTGCATAATAGGGTTAAGTATATGTTAAGTTTTCTGTGTTTGATTAGTTTACTGGTTTACTGGTTTATTTGGCAAATCGGCATGAGCAATGCCTTTGGCCATTTACAAAACACATCATGAAAGATGGCCATTAGCAACATTACAAGTTCAAAATACATAATTCCAATTATACAAAGCAGGCTTTATAAGAATATTGTACAAAAACATATCTATCTATAAAGTGGATTGATTAACTTATTTTATAAGTAGGTGAAGAAGCAACACTATCTAGGGTTTACGAACGTCGTAACATCGCAAAGTACGTCAATTTTGAAAGTCGTCTTAACAAACCAATTTTTTCTGATGACATGAGATTAACAAATTTATTAATAGTACTAAAAGCATTTGAAATTTTATATTTTTGCCTTAAGTCATGATACAAGGGACAGCAGAGTACAAAGTGGAATTCTGACTCAACAACATTGTAATTGCATAGTTTACATAGTCTATTAATTCTATCCACATTATTGTATCTTTCTGTTTCAATCTCAAGAGAATGTGAACATAATCGTAACCTAGTCAATGCAATTCTATATTTATCCTGGTCAATAGCATCTAAATATGTTTCATACCTAAAAACAGTTTTGAATTTTTTATAATACTCTAATTTGTTTTGAGAATTCACAGTTTCCGACCATATCTGTATATATTGGTCACGCAACCTTTGCTTTAACATGGGTATATAGCAACAGTTAATATCAAACATATACCATAAGTAGCCATATCCAAGCATATCTAATGCATTATTAACCGCCTTTCCCCAGCTATTTTTGAAATTCAATGAATTAAAACTGTTATCTAAAATATGTTCTATAAATATTTTGCCTGGAAGTGATTCCGGATTTTTCATAATTTTACACCAGTATTTTAAGGCTCTTTCCCTGCAAATGACCGAAAGTGGGAATCTACCTAATTCACCAAGGACGGCAACTGTGGATGTTTGAGTACGCACGCCAAGAATATGCTTACAAAATTTGATATGGATTTTGTCTACCTCATTTAAGTCATATATGCCCCAAATCTCACTACCATACAAAATAATAGGTGAAACAGTCGAATCAAACAGTAACAATTTTGTTTTAATATCGAAAGATACTCTAGTAAACAGTGATATAAGGCCATGATATGCCTTCAGAGCCTGTTCATTTAGTGCTTTTACAGCATTAGCAAGACTTCCGGTATAATACAATTTCATACCAAGGTAGCAGAAACTATCAACAATCTCAAGATTAATATTGTTTATACTCCATGTAAAATTATTTCTAGATTTTTTGCGTTCAAATATACATATCTTTGTTTTAGCTACATTTATCTTGAGGCCCCATTTAGAAGAATATTGGTTTGCACAATCTAGCTGGGCCTGCAAACTATTGGGATCAGTCGTAAACAAAGCAATATCATCTGCAAATAGTAACATATATAGTAATAACTTTTCAGTATCATTTACAGACATTTTAGACACATCAATATAATCCTTGATATCATTAATAAATAAGATAAACAGTAAAGGAGATAGAGGCTCTCCTTGTTTGACACCAAGTGTTATGTCAAACAGTTCAGAATACGGCATGTGTTCAGAATGTTTAACACAAGCTTTAACGTTTGAATATAGAGATTTAAGCATTTTTAACATTTTACAACGTACATGGGAATTAGCTAATTTTATCCACAATGCATCATGTATAACGGTGTCAGAAGCCTTTTCATAATCAATAAATACACAGTATAGTTTTAACTTATTAGCAAGAACTTTCTGTATTATAGTATGCAGGATGAATATACTATCAACAGTACTACGATTATCGCGAAAACCAAATTGAGCATCGTTTAACTTCTGCTCATTTTCGCACCACTTATTCATCCTATTTCTTAGCACAAGTGAGAATATTTTAGCGATTATATTTATTAATGTAATTCCTCTATAATTCAAAGGATTTGATTTACAACCTTTCTTATATATAGGTACAATTACACCTTTAGTCCATTCGATCGGATAAATACCACTATCAAATATATGATTAAAAATAGTCGTCAAATAGGGAGCAATAAAATCTTTTGCATCAATAAAGAAATCCGCAACATTTCCAGACATATCACAACTTTTATATCTGGACATGTTACCAATAGTTTTACAAACCTCTTCTACACTAAATTGGCAGTCTAAACTATCAATATTTATATTCTCATACACATCATAATTGTTTGCATTATCATCTCTATAAGTGCTATTATTTGGATTATTTGACAAATTACGAAAATGATTGGCAAATTCTTCAAGAGAAATGTCACGTGATCCAGTCTTTTTATTACTTTTAAATTTATTAACATGTTTCCAAAATTTGCGTGAACCACTTTTACTTAACACAGACAATTTCTGTGTTTCACTCCTGTAAAAAGATTGTTTAGCCTTACGTTTGATACATTTAAAAGCACTCATTGCATTCAAAAAATTCAGTCTATTTACATCACTAGAATTAGTTTTATACATGCGTTTACTTTGATTAAAAGTCGACTTAGCATTTCTATAGTCAATATTAAACCAAGGGGATTTCTTATCACTATTTCGATTGTTATTGACTTTAGTGCGAAATGTTTTACCATAAACCTTAAATGACAGATCAAAAATAGTACTTGACAAACTATTCAAGTAGGTATCAATATCCGTTAAACCATCTGAAAAACTTTTCAGCAATTCATCAAAAACTTGTTTATTATCATACAACACGTTTTGCAGTTCTTCATTTTTAATTGAGCTATCGTCCCACCTAATTTTTCTACACTAGCAGTATTAACAATAGATGCATTATTGACGCAATTTAATTGAAACTCAATTGGGCAATGATCCGAGAATTCAGTAATATCATGTACACATATACCGTTAAACCGACCAAATATTTCATAATCGCATATAACATAATCGACTACACTAGCAGCAAATCTATTTCTGTTAAAATTATAACACGTGAAATTACCCGGCTCTAATCGCCCAGTGACTATACATAAATTATTCTCTTTACACAATGACAATAATTTATTGCCATAAGTATTGGCAATTTCGTCAAAAGAACATCGTAACGGCAGTTTATCTACATCAGATGGCATTGTAGGCATAGTCACATATCTATCAAGGTTAATATTTTCTACCAAATCTGATCTCTGACCAATGCGTGCATTTAGGTCACCGGTCAAAATAACATCACCTAATAAAAAATAGAGATATTTTCAAAGAAATCAAATTCAAACAGAGGTGAACTTGTACATTTGAATACCTGTGAATCTTCTGGCGGAATGTAACAATGTATAAAGTAAAGGCCATTAGATGTACCAAAGAATGTCTTGCATAACTTAATACACATATAGCCGTTAAGATTGATGTCCACTAATTCAATTTTGCCAGCGTACTTTTTATTAAAATATACAATTAATCCACCACTATTACGTTTTGCTTTCTTGTTAGTTAAAGGTCTTGGACACGAAAAGCTATCAAAATTGTTTAAATTAACATTTGAACAATTTGAGTGCCAAGTTTCACAAAACAATAATACATCAAATTCATTAATATCATTTGTAAACTCATTATCATTTAATTTTGAGATAAGTCCTTGAACGTTCCATAACAGGAAACGTAGTTGCTTCTTCGGGAGCTCCTATTCAGCAGTACCGGATGTGTCGATGGCGCGGCCCTGGTGATCCGTCGGAGGGTTCAATGGTACAGACGGGGCGCTGTTTTCAGGCCCGCGTTGCTGGATTGGCACTGGTCGGCTTCCGTTTAGGGAGTTCGACCTGCCGCGAGGCGGCAGATCCGGTGTAACTCGGCTCTGGTGATCCATTGGAGGGTTCCATGGTGCAGACGGGGCGCTGTTTCTAGAATTTCTAGATCCGCGTTGTTGGTTTGGCTCGGTGCGGTTTCCGTTCCGGAAGTTGGACACGCCGCGAGGCGGCAGATCCGGGAGAGGACCAGGTGGAAGGCTGTCGGCGGTATAGAGTTTCCTGTCGATAAACAGCTTATCAACGCTCAGGGAAGCCTGCTTGTTTTGAGAACGCGCCTGCACTAGATACGGAATTAACTTCCGCCGACGTTCCTGAATCTCACGAGGATATTGGTCAGACACGTGATATGCAGAGTGTTTCAGCTTATCATAGGCGTTTTGCTTCACTGTCAGCCTATCCTGATGGAAGTTGAATTTGGCGACAATAGGTCTCTTCAAACCTCTAACCGTCCAACACGATGAGCACGGTCGATCTTGATTGCCCGCGCATCATTCATGCCAAGTTCATTTTCGCAGAAAGAAAGAACTTTTGCCATACAATCTTCATTTCTCCTATCATCAAACGAATATTCCTCAGCGAAATTTAAAAAAAAGGAGATTGTCGCGCATAGAATGGGCTTTCAGCTGGACAACATCATCAGCTAATGTGGAATTAAACTGCTTCAAGTCATTTAAATCTCTCGACAAAGCATCAGACTTAGATTTTTCAGAGTTCAAAGATTATTCTAAAACAGAATGTTTACGACGCAAATCATCGCATTCACTACTATCGAAAGCCCGGCTAGTTTCAAGTTCAAGAAGTCGTGTTGTTACCTCAGAAAACTTCGTGTCAATGTCATTCATTCGGGCCTCCACAAGCGTTACATTTTTCGCTATTTTGGATACATCCATCTCAATAAGATCAAGTTTGGCGAGCCTGTTATCAATGCTTGACAACCTAGCAAAACTCGCCTGTATCGAGCCCTGGTCCTGCGTAGCGCTAGGCACAGCTGCTGGTTGCGCTAAATGGATGCTGGCGGGGGATGGAGGCTGCTGGAACATATATTGCAGATGGGGCGGATAATATTGGCCGAACATCTGTTGATTTGGTGTGAGCATGACAGGGGAGTTTCCGGGGGCGCTGATGAGAGGCGTGCACGGCATCCCTGGTCCTGCGGAAACTGCTGGTGGGGTCTTCTCGGACATGATTTGGATTTTATCAGGCTGATCGCTAGATGAACCTGGTGATGCTTGTTCTTTTGTGCGCTTGTTTGTACGCTTGTTGTTACTTTTGGTCATGATACGCTATACATTTCGAGGGTCAGCAACAATAGACTTGATCGTTGAACGGTGAACGGTGATCGAACTTTAATCACTAGACAGTTCTTTTCACAATATCTTGCGAAACCGGTTTTGTTACGTTTTTATTATGGAGTAATACAATTTGAGGTATAATTGGCGAATTCTATGGCTGGTCGCTTTTTATACTAATCCAATTAGGCGAACAATAGAAAACACAATATTCGTTTGACAAGTGTTCAGTAAATCCCTGTGCAGATTTCAGTCCTGAAACGCGGAAACTTAAAATACATTTTACATTTCATAGAGAACAACACTTTTCCTCATTAAATTTCTCAATAAAAATCCACCAAAATCACAGATTAGCTATATAATACTGTATTATCACTTATAATCCAATTTTCATGAAGAAATAACACTTTTGAAACTATGTAAATCAAACTTTTCCTCAGAGCCCTAAAATATACGTCTCACACTCTTGACCACTAATTTACTATCTTTTAGTAAGAACTCTACAGCTGTATTTAACTATTTTTTCCATGCTATCATTAGTCCTATTTTTTTTAGTATATTTTTAATTTGGAAAGCCCAATTTATATGAAATTTCTTGTTCTGCCTCGTACCTTAGTATTATGAGGGTTTTAAATAGGATACTGTTTTTGTCGAGATTAAATATTTTTATCCAATATTTTATCATGCTTATTTTTCTTTAAATGAACATAGGTGTTCTGCCTAATGTTTCATATAAAGTTTCGCAGTTGTTTGATGTTTTTACGCATAAAACTTTTCGGCAAAATTTTGGTTTAAACAATATTTATTTAATCAATCAAATATTCATGCAAGCATTACAACACAAACATACATAGTACATTTGACAAAATTTCAAAAATCATAAGATTTTGAAAAGATGCTTAAGACTGAATCGTTGGCTAAATTCGACAGAACTGAGACGGCAGCCTGAGCTTATGCTATGTCTCTCTTCTGTCGTTGTAAATTAGCTGTGATACGGTATAAACTATATCGACTGTGAAACTACAATGTGATTATCAAATGGATAAGAACAGTATCTAATTTAACTTGCTATAATAATTTTGAAGTATAAAATTGCAAATAATGAAACAGATTGTAGTACAAAGAGTAATGTAAATAACAAGGTAACGTTACGCGTTAATATTATTAAGCAAAGACTAAGTGGTATATTGACATATACTTTGGGAGAGATGAAGGGAGTAGAGTGTTAAAACAATAGTAATTGGGAGAAGACAACATTCGGTTGCGGGACATGGCAATGGTAGAGACGTTTGGTCTGTTCCTAGAGATGTAGTTGGATTAACATCTGTGACTGTCTCGAATAAACGACTGAACATGTTTTCATATTATTCGTCTTTAAGACCAAACAGAAGGAGTTGCAATGTGAGGGTTGGAAAGCAGACAGATTGTACAATAGAATAATTCTTTTATCAATATAAATAGGGCAATGAAATAGAAATAGTTATAGGTATCTCCTTTCTCGCTACAGCGACAAAATGGACTTTCCACTATATTAATCGTATACAAAAGCTCACTCAAGCTGCTACAATGCATCCTTGATCGTGCATGAATATTAGACATTCGATCGCCAGTAATGCAGAGGAACTTTCATTTTATCTTTGTTTAGATTTGCTTTGAAAGCAGAAAGGGACGGAACCGATCTTACTGCAACTGGAAGAGAGTTCCATAGGTTTATAGTTGACGGTAAGAAGGACTGAGAGAAGAGTTGAGATTTGCATGATATGTTACGAATATCACCAGAATTGCGAAGTTAATAAGCAGTTCTATCTGCCACACTAGAAGGGATCAACGTTCACACATAAGAAGGTGTAAGAGAAGGAAAAAGCTTGTAGAAAAAAATCAGTTTATATTTTTCAAGGATTCGAGGTGCGTTTCATCGTATAGATTCTGCAGTGATGCCAAGAGTGTACCGCCAGTAATTATTCTTGCTGCTTGCTGTTGTATTTTTTCAAGTTCGATTTCTGCTTGAGTAGTAATATTGTCCTAGACAACGTCAGAATATTCAATAATAGGTCTAATACATGCCGTATATATAGTAAGAAGAGACTTTCGACCGAGTGTGAACTTGAAAGTTGATTCTTTGCCACCCCTTTTTCTTAATTGCTTCAATATGGTCATGCCAGGAACATGAATGTGAGAAGTTCAAACCAAGATGTTTATGAGACGCTGATTTATTGATTTGGGATTCATTGATTTGGGAAGAGAGGTGGATGAATTTGACGATTGTACTTTCTAATAAATTATTAGAAACTCGGTTTTCGAGGGATTGAACGTAACCAACCACTTATTTGCCCAGGAATGGATTTTTGTCAAATCGGAATTAAGATGAGCAGCAGCAATAGCCGGATTGTCGACACTTATATATAGCGCAGTATCATCTGCAAACTGGCGTATGGAAGAATGAATATCACGAACAATGTCAGTAATGTATACAAGAAAGAGAAAAGGCCCTAGTATGGACCCTTGAGAAACACCAGTTGTAATAGGTAACGAATCAGATTTGCAACCGGAGATTACAACACACTGCCTTCTGTCATTCAAATAGTCAGATAACCAAGATAATAGATTACCCGAAATTCCACTAAGTTGGAGCTTATGAATAAGTCCATCGTGCCATACTCTATCAAAGGCTTTCGATGTGTCACAAAAGACTGCTCTTACCTCTTTACCATCATTCAGAGCTTGGCAAAAAGAGTGATATACGGATACTAATTGATTGACAGTGGAATCCTTTGGTATAAAACCAGATTGAAAGGAGGTGATGAAATATGTAGCCCTATAATGATAAAAGATATATTTATGCAAGATTCATTCTAAAACTTTGCTTATAACACTTAAAAGAGAAATTGGTCGACAATTACCCAATCCTGAGGATCGGATTTTTTATGAATTACACTTGCTGCTTTCCAGCTCGGAGGTACCTTTCCAGTGCGAAGAGAAAAATTGATGAGACTTTGGAGTGGACCAGCTGCATCAACTGCTTTTTTGTTCAGGACTAGACTATTTATTTGGTCCGGACCAGAGGCCTTTCCAGTTTTAACAATTTTGATGGAATCTATGACAATCGTAACGTGAAATGATAAAATCGTCTAAAGTAGGACAGTCTGGCACTTGGGAATTTAAAATATGCACATGTGTATCGGGTACAGTTAGAGAAGGCTGAGATTGGAAAAAAGAATTTGTTTGCTTTATCAATAGGTCACTCATTTATGATGTCATTCTGAATTAAAAGAGGCAGCTCGTTAACTGACGAGTTATATGTTTTGAATTTCTTAAAGAGTTTCCAAAAGTCGGATGAGGAGTGATTATGTTCACAAATTGTCTTAGCAAGGGTATAAAAGTGGACTAACTTCGCTGATTTGGCCAGAGAAGTATCATAGTTACGCTGCTGTCGATGAAAGAGCAAATGTCTTTCTAAATTCGTATCCTTAGCTTTCTTGAATACTCCTTACGTAGATTGTTGTGAAGCCAAGGAGGATCAGCTGTTCGAATTGCAACGACTTTAGATGGAATAGTAATGTCACAGAAGGTCATAATCTGATTTGTAAATTCTGTAATATAGGTATCAATATTATCGTCAAATCAATTCTTCCAATCACAGTTTTTCACAAGGTATCTTAATTAATTGAAGTCGCCATCTTTATATCTCCATACTTTACGCTTATGATTTGACCCAGAACTTCTGTTAAAGTTGAGAACACAGTAAACAGGACAATGAACGCTCAAAAAAAGGTTCTCCCACTCCACTGTTTAGCACTCTCATAGATGATATGACCACACATAGGTCAAGAATAGTTTCAGAGGTTTCCGTTATATGAGTAGGTTCATTGATCAAATGAGAAAGGCCAAACTGCAATAGAAGGAAATCTAGTCTGGCAAAATTGTGAGTGAATTATCTCTACATCCGATGCTAAGTGTGCTCCCCAACTGTGGATACCACTAGAGTATCAAACAATTGCATTTGTTTTGAAACCGGCAACTCAATTGGGTTACATATAGTTGATAAATTATAAAGCGCGAAAGACGCGTGTTGCGCAACCCGTTCCTGCGTTCGCTTCCAATTTCCATTTTTGAATAAATGTACTCCGAGGTATTTAAATGATTTAACGATCTCAATAATCGAATTATATAATAAGAAATCATAGTTCGTAGGGCGACCATTCTTAAATATCATGATTTTGGTTTTGCTTGCATTAAGTTTAAGTTTGTACGTGTTGCAATAATTCTCCTCGTCTTTTAAAAAAAATGTAGGGTATTTGGGTGATGCAAAAAGATCACAGCTTCATCGGCAAATAAGAGTAAACATAGTTGTAGCTCATACGTAAATTCATACGTAATCGAGAATAGCTGCACTAAACAGGAATGAAAATAATATCAACATCAACAACAATATTTTCATCTTCAAAGTTTACGATTGGGCGTATTTACGTTATATATGTTTTTGTTAATTTGCATAGCATATGTATTATAAATCTTACTTTAAGTAGGCAATAAAACACACATTTTAAATTAACTCGTCTTGCAGTGTAAATGAATATTGTTTAATATGATGATATCGGTTTCAATGTCAAACCCAACAACATAAATTATGTTGTGTATTGAGCATTATAGTTTCTAAAGGTAAAATTCACTATAGTGTGTACATTATTTACCTCGACTGGCGATATATTCCTACAAAATTTCTTAATTTTAATAGTAAAAGACTTCAGATACCTACTTGCTATAATATAAATGAGTTTTGTTGTTTTTTCTTGCATATCATGAAAGCCCTCATACAACTTATGTTATGGTTGACCTACTCGACTATTAACCTGTCAGATGAACCATTTCAACAGGAATATAACTCAAACATGCATACATTCTAACACGGTGCCAAAATATTAATTACTAGCAGAATGCTTGTCTGAAACGCTGGTATTTCAAACGCGTGCTTTATAATTGAATGTGCACACTATTGGACAGCTGTTCCAAAAGGACAAATTTTTCCTACCTCTACATTTTAATAGGCTACAAATATCTTGCTGGAATCAAACATCTTACAACGCAGGGATTTACAATGTTTACGTTCATTCCATTCATTCATCATTCATTAAGCGCACACATACATAATAATGACCTTGTAGTTCTAACTAACATTAACCCACACATGTTCGGAATCTGGGGTTCGCATGCGGCCCATCTGTTGGTATTGTGGGAGTCGACAAGGCTGCCAAGACTAATAACATACATTGGCAATAAACTTAGCATATGCATGAACATGCCTTCTGGTTATTTTAACGATGCGGTTCGTTTTGTATTTTAATGTAGCAGTTGAATCATATAATCGGTGCAATTTTGCTATTGGAATTTAGTTAAGATAATACAGGTAATCCGAATAAATTAACAAATTATTCTTCAGCACGTATCTTTCCCCTTTGACCAAATTTACGTTCATGTGCAGAAATCGACGAACCATAATAGTCTACGTCCAAAAATGAATTAGCTGTAATATGTACTATTTTATGTCAGCACACGATATTATGACCGTTATTTCTGAAAAAATATTAAATATGTGAAACGCCACCTGAATCTGCAGGAAACAAATCTTTATTGACGTCATATGTTCCTTTTTTCTAAATGTAATTAAATTTATTCCGTTTTAATGTACCATTTGCGAAACATATGTGAAATAATATATACATTTATATAATCTATTTATATATTTATTGACACATTCCTACTGTTCTAGTAATAAGAAATACGGTTACCAAGTCACGACGACATAAACGCCTAATAAGCCATAGAAAGAAAATAGCGGTTTGCTTAATAAATGTGTAATTACTAATGTTATCTAGATTTCAAGTTTCTTGGGCTGTTTAGTCAGTTGCTGTCGTGTCGAGATAAAACCCTCCAGTACAACAGGGACAAGAATTGCAGCTGGAAATATGTGTATTCTATTGTCGCCATGTAACAAGTAACAAACGTCAATTACACATTTCAATTTTAGATACATAAACAAAATTTATATTTTTCTGTCCAGACCACAATTTTGCACTCTTGTTAAGTGTATACTTGTCTTGATTGCGATGAAGTAGTTTTGTCTAAATTTCACTGATACTTCAATCAATTTTTTTTCGATAATCAGTGGTGATGTTATGATTAATTACTTTGATATTTACTCTAATCCCGCACCCTCCTGTATGCCTTCGATATTTCGACAAATATGCAGCTGGCTTCACATTTTTTAAATAAAATGCACGCTTGAAATATTCGAAAAATTACTCATAAACACTAAGTATTCTTTATTTTAATACAAGTACATACAGTATTAATATACATGAATTTCAATATAATAATCCACTTGGTAATTGAAGTTTCTTCATTATTGAAGAATGCTCACAATAAAAACAATAACTGTCGTCCATCAAATGAGACGCTAACAGAATTTTAATAAATGCAACTTTCATACTACTCTCGCATTCCTTGATTAATTATTATAATTATCATTTTACAAAGCGTTATAATGTTTGTCTATGGCTTCCAAAAGTCGGTTAAATAAGTGCTTCACTTCAATTTACACTTATGTTTGTTCCAATTATAATTCATCGCCTACGGATATTCAGTAGCATGAGTTTCAAGTCATTGGTCTCTGTCTACCATAAACAAAATTAAAATCGTTCATTTTTGTATGTGGCCTCATTTACCTTTTCATCTGTGGACTTAAATATACTTAGACTTGTTTCATTGCTATCGCTGATGCAAGTTAAGTTGTAATTTCGTAAAATCATTGACGCACGCTAAATATTACACTGCATCATGTTCCAGCAACTCGTCAACACAAAATCATTACCTCCGAATATTAACATACAAGTGTGACACCTCTTAGCAGCCGTCTGTAGAGTTCGAAAACATTGGCCTGATCCTGCTGATCTCTATTTAAATAGATTTTCGGGTAAATTAAATATTATTAGATTCGGCCCGCTCCATAAATATATCAACGAACGTTCACGTGTCCCACTATTGCTTCGATGCAGTAATAATTGATTTAAGGTGTGAAATTCAAGGAGGGCATATCGATCACTTCCACTGACGCATTAAGTAACGTCGAAGAGAGTTAACTTTGTATTTTTTAACTTTTACAAGTGGGTTTGTAGTTCGAAACTCAATCAGGTTATCATAATTGTATATTATTTTGCTTCAATGTTTTTCAAACTTGTATTTATATAATTTTTCATCAAGTTTTTTACGTTCTTAATAAATATTTTATTTAACCATGCAATCACAAAAATGAAAATTCAAAACATAATACTTGTATCATAGATTATAATGTCGATGTTACTCCTGCTCAGGCAAGTGCATTTTCTAAACCATTCGGATGCGTTATAGATAATTTATTTTGCTTTGGACTCTTGTGTCTTTCTCGTGTCTGTCATTATTTCTCTGAAAATAAAGACTGAAATAATATAATTATGTAGATCTGCATGTATTCATTTCAAACACAAACATCACTTCCTTGATATTCTCGTGCACCGTATTGTAAATTTCGATAAAAAAAAATGATGTTACCCCGAGATTTGATGAACCCTAGTCGATTGGTTGATAGGTAGAGACGAATACCACTGCACCATGGCTCCTTGCTTAAAGCTATTTGTGACTAATATTATATTCAGTCGTATTTATAATTGAATCTAAAATAACATCTACGAATATGCACGAACATACTTCGAAACATAAATTTGACTTCGTATTCAGCTCATGAATATTCTTGCATAAAGTTTAGGATCAGGTAAATGTTTTCGCACTATATATGTTAAGTAGTGTTATTTAACAAGTCAATGAAAATGTACGTGAGAAGCATTTTCAATCAGCATAAATTACATGTTTTACATTCATTCAATTGAAATGTTTATTTATTTTTTTTTAAATATACGTCACAAAGACAATTAAATATACGTCACAAAGACAAACAAAACATACATTTATAAATTTTAATAAAACATTTGAACATTTAAACATTAAAATTAAACAATATATTCAATGCCATATTCCCTAACATATTCGAACAAGAAGAGAACGCTGTAATTACACAAATGACATATGACGTCATTTGTGACGTATACAATGTAGTCGCATTTGTCACGTAACTACTAACTTATACTCCCTTATTATTGTATTCCTTAAAATAAATGTTTCTGTATTAAATGCAGCTTGCTTCAATGCCTGTTACAATTACATTATAGTTATTCCAAAAACATTCTCTTTAAATTTGTAGTGATAAAACCATCAATCAGCCAGTCTCGAAACAAGCCAGCAATGTTATACGTGTTAATTAAGCGATTCAACAGAGTAAGCGTCTAAGAAGTGATACATTTGTTTAGCCGATTTGTTTTCTGACATTATGTCGGTGCAATGCTACAATTGGATGCACACAAAGGGCGTGCACTACTGATTTACATGCGTCGAAAAAGTGAAATGAAGAAGCAATTAATACATTTTACATTATATGCCGTTAATGTTAGCACCGCGACTTTTGTCGCAATTATCTTAGATATGACGATGCCTCGGCGTGCGATTAATGTTTACTGGCGTAGTGCCTAAATCCGCCACATGTGGGGGGTATTTTTACGATATTTTCAATAGTTGTTTACCGATTGACATAACAATTTACATAAATTAAGTTAGGTTTAATGTGCATTTGCTGGCGTGTTTTGGTTACATTTCAACTACTTGGCAAATGAAAAATATTTATCGAGATTGAATGCCTAAACAGTGTAAAACAAATTAGCGCGGGAGTGCCTAAATCCGCCACCCCTCTTTAAATATTCAAACTGCTCGAAAATAATAATGTTTTACAAATTCTTTATTATTTAATTTTCTATATTAAGCAGCTTGCTGTCTGTTGTTAATACAATGTTTCAATTTCTGCCCAATGCTCATTTGTAAAAAAAATAGCTCTGAAACTGAGGCCCTGCGTGCATGTGGAACAAATAATGAGGGTTTTGAGTAGCTAGACATTTGCGCTCTTAATATGCATTTTTTCCGCATTTTATTGTATGTAATGCCAATGAATAATGGTTATTTTTTATGCTGCACATGCTCACGTGGACATAATATTAAAACGCGATAATTTATTTTTATCATGGACAAAATGCGGGGCATCAAAACTGCGCATGCGCAGTATGAAATAGATTCCCCGCATGCAGTTTGTTTGCATTTAGGGGTTATGTACACAATAATTGGATTACATATTTATTTATGCACAAATCAGGATAAAAATTCGTTAGCATTGTTAAGGGAAAGTATCTAATTGACTGAGATCAAGAAAATAGAAATCATCGGTAAAAAAAACGCTTATTCGGATGGGGTGGCGGCTTTAGGCAAGTGGCGGATTTAGGCACTGCGCCAGTAGGCAAAAATAAATGTTAAACATTCTAACTCTTTTTGTTTTGGTGTGATCATAATAATTCACTAAACTGGCCCCACCACTACGAAAATTCTAGATCTCAAACTTAGTCTTAACTTAAAATATTGACCATTTAGGATGCTTGTTACATTTGAGATTTGATTTACATTGGTTATATGCTTAAGATTAAGACTTGACGATTGAGCTAAGAATGTCTGTAATCATAGAGCCAGACTATCAACATATTGCTTATTTGGTTGCGTTCGCCGAGTTAACTGTACTTTTTTAATTAAAAGCTCCTTAAGTCCAACATTTACAATTGTTTATATCTCACCTCTAACAAACAAAACGGGCAATTGTTTGTAAATGACATTTTCATCAAAATAGTAACACTTTTGCGCGTTTCGTACAGATAAACATATATTCATATTGTACCAGCGGGAAAAGTTAAATATTATTATTTTGTTTGTGTTGAAAATATTAATACCGACTGACTTGTTCATGTAATCAGTGTTATTGGTTTAAGCTTGTATATTAATAACTTCAAGATCAACGATGAGCATTATTATAGCCATGTATACAAAGTTGACGTTTCTGATGTTATATGAAACGGGTTTTGTTAGCAGGTAACGAAAGACACCCGAAATAAATATATAAAAATCTGACCGCACCTTTTAACGAAGCAGAATTTTCATTTCCACCTTTATAATATTGTTTCCTTGTCTTGGTGGGAACTTTGGCGTTTATTGTTATTGACAACTATTCCTGATGATGCCTGCTTCATCATCTATACGAAACAATATAAGATAAATATTTATATAAATAACTATTCGCATCATTTTAAGGTTGTGTATGTGTTTTTCTTTTGTATATGCAATATTGAACTGTTAATGTATTTTGCACTTGCTTGCAATTAAGGCTTTTTAAAACGAACACTTCCTTTATGCTTAATTTGCCAGGGTTTAATAAACGACTTTTCATTTCGCTTTTATGTAACTAGCACCTCTATAATACCTTTAAGCGTTGTAGGACCATATTTTTCAAAAATCACATTTTTCACACGTGTGCAAAATAGGATCTCATTTTTTACAGGTGTGAAAAATAGGATCTCATTCTTCACACCTCGTAATCTCATTCTTCACCTTTTCTGTGAAATTTGTGATTGAGTCCAGTTTTTGATAAGCACTAAAATCATATTCTTCACACATGAAAATAAGTGATAACATTTTCTTAAAAAGTGAATTTGTTACACCATAATCCTATTTTTCACACTTATGTGTCCGAAAAATAAGAGTGTGACTTACGGTACGGTACGGTATGCATGGTATGGTACGATATGGTGCGGCATTGCATGGCATGGCATGGCATGTATGGTATGGTTTGTAATGCTATGGTATTGAAAGGTACGGTACGGTACGGTACGGTACGGTGCGGTACGGTACGATTAGGTACGGTTAGGTACGGTACGGTTAGATACGGTAAGGTACGGTTAGGTACGGCACGGTACGATACTGTACTGTCCAAACGTACGTACCAACATGTGCGGAGGTTCCAATAAGGTCAATATATAACCGTCCGTGTATACGTATATTCTAGTTCGGGCGGACATGCATGGTTATTTTGGTATTAATAATCAAAAATAGCTCGTTTGTTTGTACGTACGTTCGGATGCGTGCATTTGTTAATATCCCAATAAAATGGTGAACGTTCGTATGGACGTACGCGAGTATGCAATTCTATATCATAATTAGACTTGACTAACATATTGACTTACGATAAAGATTACGCATACATTAGAATATAGCTCCTAAATAGTGCTTAGTTTCTCATGACAATACTGATGATGACGTTAACTATAATGATAATAATGGTGATGACGAGAATAATTGATGACGATGATGACGATGATGATGATTATGATGATAATGATGATAATAATGATGATGAGTAATTTATAGTTTGATAGTTTGGAACATATTTTTGATGTAGGTGTAGATTATCAAGAAGATTCTTTTAATATGCCAAGAAAAAAATAAGGATAATGTGTATCACAACAACTTAGGAAAATCACTTATTGACTTATGCTGTACGCATAATATTCATATTTTAAATGGCAGTTTCAATGCTGATGCATTCGGAAATTTTACATGTGTTGCAAATGGAGGCCACTGCGTAGTTAATTATCATATTATATCTACAGAATTATTCCCATTTGTATCCCATTTGCATCAAACTTTATTGTTGAAACATACGATGTGTTTAGCTGCGATTGTACAACAACGACTGATTGATTGTGCGTCTCAAAAATGGCACGAAAACATGAATGACTCTTCTAGATGTGATACTTACAGACAATAAAAAATCCTCCTAAATGTAGAAAGATATTTAAACATTGAATTGCCGTTCCAATATAGACAGTCGTTAGCAAAGTTTCGATGTTCGAGTCATCGGTTTGCAGTTGAATTAGGTAGACAATTTGGAATCCCTAGAAACCTTAGAATTTGCGATCATTGCCATACAGAAAACGATATCACTATAATAGAAGATGAGTATCATGTATTTTTCAAATGTTCAAAATATGCTGAAACTAGACAAAATTATTTGTATAATTGGTATCGTGGTAGAAATAATATTACCAATTTTCACAATCTGTTAAAAAATGAAAACGAGAATGTTATTAAAAAAAATTGGCCTACTATGTTAATAAGTTAATAAGATCTTCAACTGAAATATACCATTACAATGTAATATAGTTATTAAGAGATTATTACTGTGTTGCTGCATTTATTAATTCAACTTTTACGGTGTTCATTTTGTATAAATTGAATATGTATATATTCATTTGGACAACTCTGTGTGCTTTGTATATGTTTGTTTTGTAAAATGTTGTATTATGGGCCGGAGGCTTTTCTTTACAATGAACTTACTTACGTAATATGATCCTACAAAGCGTAAACCCTGTAAATCATCTGGATATTCGGTGTGAGTGTTCGTGGAAAGAAGTGGAACAACCATAAATACAAATTATTGTTTTAAAATGAGATACAATAAACACGTATATTTCCAAATTATTATTTCTCGAGTAAATATACAAAACAAAATAGTTGAACAGGCACAAATCACTCTCGCTCCATTCAAGGCACGTATATTTTCAAACTGATAATAAAATTATTCTTCGCATATACACTGTAATTTTACATGAGCAAATAAATCGTGATTCATGAATATAATATTAATATAATTATTAAACAAACATGCCTATTGAAGGCAAAGACTGTATTCCGGTATCGAAATACGATGCCGTATTATCGATTGCTAACGATCATTAATAATGCTCATAAATATGCATATCAAATTATTATAAACTGCAACATGGTAATATTTTACTTCATGTTTAGTCCCACTTCAGTATTATTTGTACACATCGAGTGCCGATAGTTGATGCATGGGTGTTCAATCATTAAACGCAAATGCCGACCATGTTTATTATTAAACCAGTGACTCGTGGTACGAACAGAACACACGTATGATGTATTGGTGTTCCCAAGTTGTTACAAGTATTAAATGTCACAAAACTAATAAAGGAGCATTTTAGAAATGTTATTATAATAAATGGTTTGATTGATATACGTACAATCGTTTATAGGATATCTGGTCTAATCTAATACAAACAAACTTTATGGTACATCAGTATATACTTATAAGTGATTACGTTAACCGATACTTAATCGTGGTTTTGCGCGATTGATACAAATTGAGCGTTGGAAGGCTTTGGTTTACATTTTAACATTTTTGTGTGCTGAATACCTGTAACATATTTTCTGTTTTCCAAACGCATCATACAAACCATAGTTTTGTATTTCATTATGTTATGTCGTGGTGGATTGCGGTCAGTTGCGTTTTGTAAATTACATTTTAATATCAAAGGAAAATCTTACAGACGCATTCCAGCATATAATTCACACATGTCCAACACATTCGATTAATGGCGAAAAAGAAACTAAACCTTGTGGGATTTATAAATAATACATTACTTATAATGAAGTTTCATTGTTATAGTTCGAACACATTGACATAACGCTGACCTTTATGCATGAATATATTTCAATTACGTTAGGATGAATATTTGTTGTTGTTGTTGTTTTTTTTTTTTTTTTTTTTTTTTTTTCACCGTATTCAACAGTATTTCAGTCATATATAACAGTCCTTAATTTCATCAAGTTGAATTGATGTAAGCATATGTCACTGATTATACAGTTATGGTTTAAGTGCATATGTAAAACACGTGCTCAAACTAAACCGATTATAAATATAGGAATAATGCAAGTGCGTAAAATAATGCTAAAAGCAATCTCGAGTGTTAGGTTAAAATGCCCGAGCGTTTACTGACCATTTATTCCGCCCCGATACGCTCAGCCTTGATTGAAGAGATTTTAGAGTGCTTTTACATCTCACTAAAACTGTACAAAATGTTGGTAAAAAACATAAAACGATACAGGTCAAGTTTCAAAGCAGTATGTGCTCTCACATGCGTTTATTTTCATTATATCTACTGAAAATTAATCAGTATGATTATGGGATTGCAACCTTTACCAGTAAGTTTCAAAAACACAGTCCTGTCCAAAAAAGTATCACAAATATTGTATCGGTATGTATACTAACTTACTAAACTTACTTTATATATTACGAACACAACACAAATAATTTTGTCTAGTGTATGTGTACAGCAACATTTCCACACACAGTTTAAAATAAAATAATGGATTACATAACGTTTCCTTAATCGGATTCATAGTGCCAATCATGAAAAATGTTTATCAACAAAGAGTCAATTTAGAAGCATGCTGAATCAGACGGAAATAAACGCGTAGTACGTCTTGTCTTTCATAGTATATTCCACATTTTCCACTTAATCGAGGTTTGGTTTCCTCTGCAAAGTCATTTACAGCACATATTGTGTAACATACATGTGTAAAGTGTCGTCCCGTGTTAGCCTGTGCAGTCCGCACAGGCTAATCCGCGACGACACTTTCCGCCTACAGGTGATTTATGTTTAGACGAGACTTCCTTAAAAAGAAAATACCATAATAGCGGAAAGTGTCGTCGTGGATTAGCCTATGCAGACTGCACAGGCTAATCCGGGACGACACTTTACGCACATGCATTAAGTCCGGTTTTCCCACGACGCGCCTCATATATACAAATGTTTTATTGTATGCTAAGTCATAAAATGCTGTAGTTGACAATATTCTTCAATAATGAATATTACTTTAATTGTATTTTTAGATGTATTGTTAATACAAAGCGGACCCAGTGTCTTTAAGAACGGTAAATGCAGTTTATGTCAAATCATTATATTCAATGCAGAAGGTTAGTATATGGTACCCAGTATCGGGCTGGTCCTGAACATGGCGTTCTCCGCAGACTCCACCTCGTTGGCGACATTTGAACACGGGCGACACATGCATTTCCTCGGCATGGTTATATACATGACCTTGATAGTGTAGCGGTACCGGGAGTCCTTCTGCGGGCACTTTCTTCCCAACCGCTTCTTCCGGCGGCCGACATACTGGCAGCAGTCGCACTTGGTTTGCAACAACTCAGGGTCATCAGATGAAACTCGTGTGTAGGACACGCATGCGCCACTACATGCACGAGTCACGAGGCGGACTGGCAAGCAGTTCTCTAGTTTAAATCGCATCTGTAAGTATCTAAGTGAGCAGTTGATGCTTGATTCCCGCATATTTTCCTCCGGTAAAACTTCCGCATGCACCATTGCTGCAAGGAACACCAGCAAGACTGACTCAAAACTTCCGGTGTTGCTTCTCGTCATTTTCGTGTGTTACCTTCACCTTAAAAGATTGCGCTTATGGTAAATTTAATAGTAACTTTGTAAAAATGTATTGGTTTTACTACTTATTTGTAATTTAAAAACGCTGTGTTTTATAGAAAATTGATAGACGGTATATCAAACTGTCAAACATACATCATATTTGAGCGCACATTGGCATTTTTTTATAATACATGAAAAACTGTATGCAATATCCATGTTAATAGCATATACATCTTGTACCGTAGATTCAAACTTTAAGTTATATTAGGATGTTTAGTTAGCATGCGCACAATTAGGCATTAACAAACAGTTTGTCAAAAAATAAATGAGGGCGTCGTGGGAAAACCGGACTTAATGCATGTGCGTAGTATCGTCCCGGATTAGCCTGTGCAGTCCGCACAGGCTAATCCGGGACGGCACTTTCCGCTTTTGTGGTATTTTCTGTTTCAAGGAAGTCTCTTCTAAACATAAATTCACTGTAGCCGGAAAGTGCTGTCCTGGATTAGCCTGTGCGGACTGCACAGGCTAATCCGGGACGACACTTGACGCACATGCATTAAGACCGGTTTTCTCACGACGCGCCACAAATATAAACAAAACAATAACATGACTTGCAGACATAGTTTGACACAAATAACCCATTAAACAATAAAATATTAAGTAAAAACATTCCCTACCTTTTCAAAACATTTTTCCGTTTTAATACTCTTCCAAATTATTATCATGTGCAAGAATAAGATCCATCTTGCAACTGACGGCACCGTTAAAAAAAAACGCAGATACAATAATCTGATATTTAGTTTTCCACGACAAGCAGTAAACGATGTTTTTATGACAAGTGATTATGAAACGTTGTTTATTACCGTAAATTTAATGTTTTAAATTAAAACGCCGTTTCTATATAAAGTCATTAACACAAGCAATATTTATTGCCAAATGCACGAGTCGTTTGAAGTCTGAGCACTGTCAGGCAGTAGTTATCATTGTCCTGTAGACAATATTTTGCACCCTTTATGCTTTCATCGGAATTCAAAAGATATGACAACTGCTAAAGTTAGACCAAGACAGGATGTGCTTCGCCGTCATTTCGTAATCAAACGGCATGTTCCTGTCCGATTGAGTTCATACTGTGACGATTAGCGAATTAGCCTTAATCAAGGATAATGCCAAAGAGCCGGCTTGTTGTTTAAATTTAGAAACAAAGCCGCAGTAAGATGTTTATTGTTGTGTTTCTGTTACTAAATAAAAACAATCCTTCTATTCTGTTTATATCAATCAAATTAAAGCTGTGCCAATGTATTTGTGGGTTTTAATGCGTTTTTATTGGATGTACTTTTGATTTTTATAATATATATATATATAATAATAAAGACTTCACGGCATATATTCGATTTTGTTTCATAAATACGAATTAAATTGTGAGAATTTGTTCTGCAATGTTTTGGCATACAGGTAGGCTAGAGTACCTCACATGGTGGGAATTAGTCATGCTAGTTGATCACACAAATAATCATTCCGCTGAAATGGAGCATCTTCCCCATAGCATTATTTCAGATTGCAGACTAATTCATTTCAAAGACAAACGAAACAAGTCATGTCCTAAGTGATATCTCAATATTTATTGGAAATAAAAAAAGGGTTACCACTGAGATTGTTGTTATTATAATCACCTACAACATATTTGTATTTGCAATGTTATTTTCTTGTCTTTTTCATTCGCAAACAAATACATATTTGTGAAATATAAGCTTGCAAAATTGAGGTGTGCAGGTAAGTTCGCGGTGGCGTAGTGGATATGGTGTCCGCCTAGCGATCGGGAGGTCCCGGGTTCGAACCACACTGCTCCCAAGATCTCCTCCAAAGACACCCAGTACTGGTTCTACCCAGGAAACGGACACGAGAGTGTCTCTATAAGTCTTAGGCTTTCGATGCAATCGAGCTAAAATAAATAGGTTTAAAGTTATAAGTTAAAAATGTCAAGTCCAACTTTCATTCCGGTCTCGAAGAGAGATAACTCGCACAACCTGACCCCTTAAACGAAGATAGCACGGTTGGCTGAACTCGCAGCCCCTTATCATATATCGGATCTCAGTAAGTCGCCCAACCCCTGCAATTTATTGCTTTGTCTGTAAATAGCCTGATTCTGATAGACTAGAGAGTTTGATAGCCATTATGCTGGCACATACCGAGATTAATAGAAAGAAAAAAAGAGATTCCCTCAAAACGCGCGTAAACATAAGCGCAAAGACGAATTAATACATATTACGTAAAACATATTTGCATAGCGTGAAATTCATATGTTTATCATGTTAAATGCATAACTGAATTTTTATAAAGTTAAACCAGTTTACATTTCCCACAAAATAACTTTAAATATGGTAATAATATAGGATTGTTTTAAAAATCACGATATATAATTAAAAAAACATAGTAAGTTTACAAGTTTTAATTTTAGCGAGTTGTATTAGATAATTCCCACATTTTACTAAACTGAATACTCAAGGGCCGGAATATTGAAATGGGTATTAATTTTGCTACACTTCGGACTCTTACTGTAACTCTTAACTGAAAATTCAGTTTCAATAATCATATACATAAATTATCCCGTTAAATTGGGTGAATTTTCTGAAAATATTAAAAGACAAATATCCCGAAAACACAAATGCAGATGATTTTACTGATTAAACAATAATTATATATCTTAAATACAGTTATGCCAGAGTTATTGTTTTATTTATGTGTCTTCGATCAACCGGCTCGATTTTTTTGTTAAAAATATGAACAATGAAATAAAACCAACATTTCAGCAAATAACAACAACAAGTTATACAAATCAATTATTGCAAAAACAATTATGTTTATAATAAAATTGTATTCTGTATTCTACACTTTATTTTCCCCGCAAACTGGTCAGTTTTGACCAAAAATCTCTGAGAAACTATAAGTAATAAATATTTGGCGATATCGGTTCAATAACAATTCGAAAAACGTGTGCGAACGAAACCGATATTATTGTATGCATTAAGCTTAAAATACTTCTCTAATGGGTTAATTAAAGTTAGGTCGCTTTGTCCGAGATATATATATATCCCTGATATAATGAACAAAAAATCATTTGTTAAGTCCGAAGTTATAACAATGCAATTCAATATTAAATGTTGCTTAACTGAAATAATTGTCAGACATAACTTAGACATCATTCAGATTTCGTTGTTTGTCATATCAAAAAAAGAAAAGAAAATTAAAGGAACAGATTCACAGCTTTTTGGCTGTGATAAATCATTTTCTAAAACTGACTTTGTCCTGTACTATAATACATTTATTGTCAATATTTAAAGGTTTGGCACACTGCTTGAGCAAAGTTAAACGTTTGACGAATATCCATATTTATAAAGCTTCTTAAGCTATTCTTTACGTAAGTTGAAAAGAAGTCGAAATTTGAATGTGTGTTTCAAACAATATGGTTTGGACCAAGTGCATGACAAATGCAAAATATTATTACACTTGGAATTATGTTGCAACTGAGTCAAAAATTATTCAAACAATGCATTTCTTTTTCAGAAAATCCAATCATAAACTTTTTCTTAATTTTTGACTAAGATTCTTTATAGAACAGAACAGAACATTTTATTTAAGACTTGTACAAGTACATCGTCTACAACACATATCAATATAATTCATGCCATCAGCATGACATAGCGTAGTGTTAAATAAATATATACAATTCATTCTAATCAATGCACATTTCGAAAGTAGGAAATCGGAGGATGACCGTTAACCGTGTGTTAATTATTAATGAAAGTTAGTGCATTTGTAACATTCATAGCTTCCTTTTAATAAACTTACAAAGATTAAAAACATATGATTTATTAGTTGAATTTAAAAGCTGGGTAAATTTATAGACAGAAGGTTTTACACAGAAATATCTTCTAATATATTTTTTCGGATGTCAGTATAACAATTGCAAATAATGACAAAATGGTATTCGTCCTCTATATCTGTAGAATTACAAAGAGTACAATATCTTTCCTCTCGTGGAATTCGATTATATCTTCCTGTTTTTATTCTGAGAGGAAGTCCATTTAATCTTAATCTACTCATGTACAAGCGATAACGTTTTGATAAAATATCTAAATATGGTTCGTATTAATGTGTTGATTTACACAAAAAATACTGACACAACATTCAGCTGTTGTCAATTTTTGACATCGTTTCTTGTTTAAAGGTGTCTATAATACGGGTTTTTAACTCATTCAAAATAAATCCTGATTGATACTGCTAACATTATCAAATACATATGCAAATCCATAATCAGCTAACAACTTTCTTATATTTGCTGCCCAATTTAAATGTCCGTTATAACTATCAATAACAGATTGGGAATAAATAGTTTTAACATTAATATTGTTTGAGCTAGCAATTTTCAGCCAGTATTTAATTATTATAACATATCTACTAATAAACAATGGGTAACGTCCCAACTCACTATACGTAATTGCATTACAAGTATTTATTTTAACCTTTAACAATCGCTTGCAAAATTTAATGTGGACTCTTTCAAGTTCCTTTGACTTAGTATAACCCCATACTTCACAGGAATAATTCAATATAGGACTCACAAAGGCATCAAATAACTGACACAGGAATAATACAATATAGGACTCACAAAGGCATCAAATAACTGACACAGGAATAATACAATATAGGACTCACAAAGGCATCAAATAACTGACACAGGCATAATACAATATAGGACTCACAAAGGCATCAAATAACTGACACAGGCATAATACAATATAGGACTCACAAAGGTATCAAATAACTGACACATTGACTTAGTATAACCCCATACTTCACAGGAATAGTACAATATAGGACTCACAAAGGCATCAAATAACTGACACATTGACTTAGGGCTTAAGTCAAACTCCTTTAATTTGCATACAAGTATGTTCATTGCTTTCAAAGCTTTACCAACTAGGTGTTTCTGATTTAAAATAAATTTTCCAGTGTAATTATAAATTGTTCCTAAATAGTTAAAATCATTTACAACTTCTATTTTTGTGTCCATCGTATGACCAGTTTTCGCTATTTAATAATCCACCCATTATACCAAAAACCATAATTTTAGTCCTCGAAGTATTTACCTTGAGTCCCCAGGTATCACAATATGACTTTAAACTATTTAAATGTTGTTGTACCTCACATGTGGTTTTACCTAAAATGGCCATATCATCTGCAAAAAGTAGAAGTAGGAAAATAGTGGCCAAATTCACACTGTTCAAAGAAAATCTGGTTGAAACTAGATAAACATTTTTTTAATCTGTCTGATGATATTTATTTAGCAGGAGTTTATATATGGCCTGAAGGGTCGACAATGTATAATTTTATTAACGACGATTTGTTTGACCGTCTACAAAGTGATATTTGTTTATTTGAAACTCGAGGAAATGTATTTTTAACGGGTGATTTTAATGCCAGGGTCGGAAGCGGGGATAAAACAGATTATATTATTTGTGACAAACCAATTATAGAATTTGATTTTAACGATGAATATTCACCTGACAGGCCAATCAGTCGAGTTTCAATGGACAAAATCCATAATAATTTCGGAGTTAAATTGCTAGACTTATGTAAGTCAAACTGCGTTAGAATTGCTAATGGAAGGCTTGGAAACGATTATAATATTGGAAATTTTACGTACGTGTGTGCATCGGGATCGAGTGTTATTGATTATCTATTGTTGAGAGAACGTGACTTTGGTAAATTGAGCAATTTTTGTGTAAACTCTTTTAATGAATGGTCGGATCATGCATCGCTCTCTTTTCAAATTAATTGTGACAATGTGCATTATAGTAATGAAAATAATTATACATGAACTAGTATTAAATGGGATGAAAGTCTGAGAAATGAATTTAGGCGTGGTATAATCTCAAAATTGCCTTTATTTAATTCTTTAACACTAGGCACAGATTTTGTTGATAGAGATTCTGTTAACAGCTGTATAAACAATTTTACCAAAGAGATCCGCGATGTTGCTGATCCTCTTTTTTGTAAGATAAAGACAGTTCATTATAGTGTATATAATTGTAAAAGTGTTTCCAAAAAATCTGAATGGTTCGACGCAGAATGCTTTGAAGCTAAACAAACATATATCACAGCTTTAAATAGATATAATTTTAATAAAAGTGATATTAATAGAAAAGATATGATTGAATGTAAGGGGCGTTATAAAAAATTAGTGAAATGAAAAAAGCGGAAATGTGATGTTAATAAGATGAAAAACATTGAAAGCTTACGACATTCCAAACCTAAAGATTTTTGAAACATTTTAGAAAGAATAAAAATAATTGTAATAATAATATAAGCAATGAAGACTTTTTTGAATATTTTTCAAATTTAAGCCAAAACTTTCCTAATGTTTTTAATGAAGACGCAGAACATTTCTGTAGCAATACTAATAATACCAATACTAATAATACTAATAATAATGCAAATACTAATACTACTACTACTAATAATAATAATAATAATAGTAACAATGACGATGATTGTATTTTTGATGAATTGGACGTACCAGTTACAATCCGAGAAGTAGAATCCGTTATACATAACCTGAAAAGGAATAATATATTTTGCAGCGGATCAACTCTTAAATGAATACTTTATTGAATCATGTGATATTTTAGCTTCGCATTTAGTCGATATTTTTAACGGTATCCTTAATTCGGGCATTTATCCAGACTCATGGATGAATGGACTTATTGTACCTATTTTTAAGAAAAATGACCCCATGGATGTTAACAATTACAGAGGCATTACGTTGAATAGTTGCTTTCCCAAAATATTCACTGGTATCATTAATAAACGTGTCTCAAAATGGGCTGCAGATAATAATATAGTAAGTGATGCACAATTTGGTTTTAAAAAAGGGAGTTCCACAGTAGATGCTATATTCGTGTTAAATGCAATAATTAGTAAAATATTAAATGAAAATGGGAGACTAGCATGTGCGTTCATTGATTTTAAAAAGGCATTCGATAGTATATATAGGAATGGTTTATGGTATAAATTATTTAAACTTGGAATGAGAGGTAAAACATTACGGGTAATACGGGATATGTACTCGAAAGTGCGCGCATGCATAAAAGGATATAAATCGTAATCAGAATTCTTTGAATGCTCTATAGGTTTAAAACAAGGTGAAGTAATGTCCCCAATATTGTTTTCTCTTTTTTTAGAAGACCTAGAATTATTCCTTTGCGACGATGTTAATAGTGGCATATCCATAGATGATCTTACATTTATTTTAATGCTGTTTGCAGATGATATGGTTATCCTTGGGAAAACCCCAACAGATCTCCAACATAGTCTAAATCTTTTACAAAATTACTGTCATACGTGGGGACTTGAAGTAAACCCGGACAAAAGTAAAGTTGTAGTGTTCAGAAAACGGGGTCCTTTAAAGCTTGATGAAAAGTGGTTTTACAATAACATCCCATTAGAAACTGTAGACAATTTCAACTATTTAGGAACTGTTTTTAACTATACAGGTAGCTACATACTTAATTGTGAAACCATTTCTGGCAAAGGACTAAAGGCTCTAAATACCCTTACGAACAATATCAAAACAGCCCTTCTAAAACCTAGTACCACATGTCAATTATTTGACGCATTTGTAGGATCAGTATTGAGCTACGGTTGTGAAGTATGGGGTTTTGGCAAATCTGCAAAAGTAGAGAGAATTCATTTAAAATTTTGTAAAAACCTTCTTAAAGTAAAACAATCTACATGTTCAATTGCTGTTTACGGAGAACTTGGCCGATATCCACTGTATATCACTAGACACACACGCATTATTAAATATTGGTTAAAAATATTAAATAGCGACAATATTATTATTAAGAAGTTATACCAAGCATTGTTAGATGATTGCATTAAAGGTAAATCTAACTGGTTAACCAATGTTAAATCTCTTTTAGATAGTAGTGGTTTCTCATCTGTTTGGGTTACCCCCTATCTAGTTAATACGAATTGTTTCCATCTAGATTTTAAACAAAGACTGCAAAATCAATTTAAACAGTCGTGGTATACTGCTGTTAATAACAGTCGAAGTTTGTGCACTTATAAGCTGTTTAAAATTGATTTTGACTTTGAATATTATCTTGATAAAATACCTTTAAGATATCGTATTGCATTATCTAAACTGAGAGTGTCATCTCACCAATTAAAAATAGAAACAGGCCGACACGGCAAAAACAGAATCGAACATTGTAACAGATATTGCACTTTTTGCAATAAAATTGATTTGGAAGACGAATATCATTTTATATGCATTTGTCCCCAGTATAGTGACATTCGGAAGACATATTTAAGTAAATATTAATATACTAAACCTAGTGTGGTCAAATTTATTAGCCTATTTAAATCAAAAAATTATAAAACAGTATTGAATTTGTGTAAATATACATACCATGCTATTAACAGACGAAAAGGTATGATTAATACTGTACAATAGTTGCAATAATTTGTGTTCTCTACAGTTGCATATATTAGTGTACATATTGTACATACATTTATTAAGTTGTCTCGTATTTTTGTCTTATGTTTTCGTATGAAATCTACAAGTCCCTCCTCTGGGCAAGTACTTTATTAAAACACACTTGTCGTAACTTTCTCTGGATTTTGTTTTTTTGCTATGCGAACTAGAAATAATAAATGTTATTTGTTTTATATACATATTAGTATTATAAACTGTGTATATATGTAAATATGTTATAAGGTGTCATGTGACTATTATTATTATTCATTGGATCATGTTACGAAAAACATGTATATGTTTAAGTAACGAAATAAATATGTTGAATCTTGAATCAAAACAATATATTCTAAAACTAGGCCACAGTCAGTAGCCTTTTTTAAAAACAACTCTAAATCTTCGACAAAAATAGAAAACAATAGAGGTGACATTACTTTACCTTGACACAAGCCCACTGCATATTCAAAAAGTAATCAGAATAATTAGAACACAGCTTAACACGAGATTTAACATGCTGATACATATCTCTTACAATTCTTAAACGTTTTTTAAGGTTTGAATTTCAACCATCTTTCGCTTGTAAAATATTGACTTCTTTTTACGTATGAAATTTTTATAATTCCTTTTACTCTCACATAGCTGTATTCTATTGGCGTCAGACTGCCAAACATTAAAACGACGCAGATCTGCTAGGTACGCGTTGCGAACATGTGTGCATTCGAGGTCAAACCAATCAGATTGTTGCGTATGTGAATTTTTATCAAAACTATAGATGGGCTTGACTATTCGGTGTTTAAAAAACAATGGATCCGCTACACTGCGTAAAACATTAGTAAAATCGTTCAGTGCATTATTTATAGACTGTATGCTATCACAGTGTATATTGTGAACAATGGTATTTAAAATCGGTAAACTAGCAATTATATCCGATCTGAACTGTTGTAAAAAGGTATCGTTCCATTTATATTTAATTTCTGAATAGCTATTATCTCTTTTTTGGATAGTATTACACAACAATGATAAATGTATTGGGGCGTGATCGCTCCACTCATTAAATGGCCCAATATTTAAATCACTTATCAATGAAAAATTGCGTTCACAACAAAGTACGTAGTCAATCACGGACGAACCGTTATGCGACAAAAACGTGAACTTATTACTATCGCCAACACGGCCGTTCACAATGCAAATATTAAGTGATTTACACAAATCTAATAGTTTAATACCATGATTATTATGTGATCGATCAACAGAGGCCATTGGTGTACAGTCGGGTTCATAATCAATGTCATCGATTAATATATTAATATATTAAATTTATCATGGGTAATAAAATCAAATCATTTTTATTACCAACTTTGGTGTTATAATCGCCAACAAAAAAAACAGCCCCTAAATTGCTATATTCAAAGACATCATTCTTCAAAACATCAAATAAATCAATGTCAACAATATTGTATGCAGGTGAATCTTCGCACCATAAATACTTTCCACATAGATAAACATCCTCGTCAATTTTAAAGACATTTTTATCAAGTTTTAGCCAAATTATTGTATCATAATTGTTACGAAATATTTGATTACCTTCTTGTAAGCTTTCTTTTTAATAGAGAACAAATCCACCGCTACATCTCTCGCATTTCTGTTTTGAAATTTTCGGTAAAAATTGTGAGATATGTAGCCATTAACAGAAACATTACTTTTTGAATTTTTCCAAGTTTCATATAAAAAACAAATGTCATTACATGACAACATATTAACAAACTCACAGCACTGCTTTTTGTCATTAGTAAGTCCGTGCACATTCCACGACAAAACGGACAGGTCATCGCCGGCGTGCCCCTACTCGCGTAACGGACGTCCGTCTACATAGAGCGTATCGTTAACAATCCACGCCTTTTTCCCTTAGTCTCTAGCTGCTTTTAACTTGGGTCCCAGTTTACGACGCTTGGCTAGTACCTCTTGCGGAAGCTGCTCGTACATTCTAAAGTTAGTACCCGCAAGGTGTTTCCAATGTTTCCGCACAAGTTCCCTGTCTTGGAAATATGTAAACTTGGCCACAGTGGTGCGCACCTTTCCCGAAACTGGCTGCCCAGGGGATCTGTGTACGCGTTCGAATCGAATGTTGTTCGCGGTCTCCTTAGCCACTTTCAGGGCGTCATGTAGGTGTTGCCTGAGTTTGCGTTCCGTTACTTCCGGCGATTCATTACCACCAGTATTGTCCTCAGGGACGGGAGTAAATATTATATTATTTCGCATATATTGCGATTTGAGATAGGTCAACTCCTCACTCAGACTGGCATTCGCTTTCTCAAGGTCATCGACCCTGCTGGTTAACAAGGCAGCACCCACATCGGCCCCGTCCACCTTGTCCTCAATATTGGACACACGCTCTTCCAGCTTCTTTGACCGATCGTCTATTGCAACCCAAATACTTTTCAGCTGTGTTTCAAAACTACTAACCTTTTGTTCCAGTAGGTCCAAAACACCCAATTTCTTCTCTACTACTCCAAGCCGTTCGCTTATAGACACCAAACACTTCATTACATCCGAAATAGTCGGCTCCTTACTACTGCAACTGGCCATGTTGAAAATACTTGCAGAATTGTCACAATCTAAAGCAGTATCTGATATAAACACACTATTATTCTGCTCTTGTTCATGGCCAAATAACACAGCGTTTGTCTTATTTAAAATGTCACTTACACTGACCGCATCATCCATATCACTCGACGGGCCTCCATGTTTGAAATGTTTACTCTGAACCGTTACCGCGATACTATTTTCACTGCTATTTCTATCTTTTCTTTTATTGTTTTTTATTATTTCCCATACTATAACTATAGCTCCATATATAACATTAAACACTAAGCACGTTTCAAGTCACAGCGAGCTAAAAACCACACAATTTATCCGCATTTTTATAATTTTTACATTTCTTCATCGAAAAACACGTCCGTTTACCGCGCTAGTAACGTGTTTAACGTGTTTATAAATACCAGCCCAGGTAGACAAACCCACAAAAAGTCATAATAAATATCACAATAATTATGTTTTGCAACCAAAACAACATAAGAGAAAAAAGTTTTGATAGATTCTGCAAATTTCTGCTTTAGAGAAATATATTTCCATTCCTAAACTGTGAAACTGTGAAATTGTCCCTTTAACATATTTAAACTGTCTCATACTTAATATTTTTTATAATAACTGTAAATTGATTTCATAAAAATAACTGCAATTTTTTATTATCTTGCATCCAGTATGTCTCTGTGTCACCAAACGCATCCTGTGCATTAATTTCAAGGTGAGATACCAAAATAAGACCAGTATTCTTCCCGGGTATTATCATCGGAAAAGCCGCGGGAGCTGCCATACAACTTCAACAGTGTATCAAAATCAACAATATTTCAATGCATTTTCAAATTTAACGTTAAAACAGACCGATGGTTCTTTGTTTATTTTAAAATAATTTGCGTGGATACAAAGCTTAGTAATTGTAGATATTAGATCTGTTGGAACCAAAGTAAAACTTGTATCAGTAGCCATACAAATCAAGAAAGAATTACACACCGAACCAAATAATTCCTTCATTTTGTTATTTGATTATATTGACAGAGGGTGAGTGTATTTAATTTAAAAACAGACCAAAATAATGTTAAAATATTAATTTCAAAAACATCACTAGATCAGCAAAATATTATATTTTCCAAAACCGTTGAATTCTAAGCGGTATATTTTTGCGTTCAAAATATATTTAACATTTTCTTGTCCTCCCCGTGTATTTTCCATATACCCAGTAAAATCGATTCGGCAAACTGGACCGGAATGAAAGTTGGGCATGGCATTTATATCATTATATAAAGTCCGACGTCTTTTCTACATGCGATTTCCACAACCGCAGAATGTCCGTTGAAACGGTATTATTTGTTTTATTAGTGTGTTTTGTTAGTACGTATGAATAATCAACGTGTTACAAATATACCGACTATTTGTTTACACATTATCCTTGATCAACTGTTTCCAGAGATATTGTTGTGGACAGATACAATTGCTATCACATACGACTGGCATATCATTAGCAAAAGTATAAACATGTTTGTGGCATTAAAACCCAATAAAAACTACTTATATTACTTAACAACAATTTACTTATTTGGATCTGTGTATTCACAAGCATGTTAAACGAAAGTGTAAAACTGCAATGTTGAACTATTTTAAAATCAAGAGTATCCGTAAATTCATAACCAAAGAAGCGACTGAGATCTTAATTCTGCCATTATTGAGTTCTCACTGCGATTATTGCAATGTAATTCTCTATGGTATAACTCAGGCAGAAATTGGTAAATCGCAACGTATTCAAAATATGTGTGCTAAACTTGTTCTGAACAGAAATATTTATGACAGTTCCAAACAGGCACATTATGATCTGCACTGGTTACCCATTAATGCAAACATTAATTTTAAAATTCTTACTTACATGTACAACTGTCCTGTTGGGAACGCCCCACAATATCTAATTGATCTTCTGTCCAGTAAAGTCTCAAAACGCACACTTAGATCCTCAGAATCATCAGTTGGTTGTAATGTTGTTCCTTACAATAAGAGGAAGACTCAGTGACAGAAGTTTCAGTACTGTTGGACCAAGGCTTTGGAATGAACTGCCTTTGAACTTAAGACAGAGCGAGTCAGGCTTTGGAATGAACTGCCTTTGAACTTAAGACAGAGCGAGTCAGTGAACGCTTTCAAGAAACATTTGAAAACTCATTTCTTTAGAGATTATTTTACATTGCTTTTTTTTACATAACAGCAATCACATTGAAAAGAATCCTTATACTAGTGACTTGATGTATGTTGGTGTTTTTAGTGAAATGTATTGTGAAATTTTTACTTTCATATCTTTTTGTAAATAAGGTATTTGTATTCTGATGACTTATGATGACTCATTATTCATGATTGTCTCTGTATTTATGTACTAAGTTTTATTGTTACATTTATTTATTATTGTTCAACGCCGTTGAATATGTATTGTATATGTCAAAATAGGCGTTTAAGCAAATAAGCAAGTAAATAAGTTTCACGTTTCAAGTTTTAACAATGTATGCTGAAAATATATGCATTAATCGAATCAACTTACATATGCATGAATGATGTTGCATGCTGTTGAATGCATATAAATAACAAATAATAACAACCACTGGCAAAAGGCGAACATGTGCTTGGGAATGAATACTTGCTAATAAATTATGTTGTCTTATTTCTTGCAAAAAATACCTTTTTTCTAGTGGGAAATCTTCATGTTCAAAAGTTCCGGTCAGTTCAATAGCTGTTGCCAATCATTTTCAAATCTGAACCTTACTTTTAAAACATGAACAAAGGTTGATAAACAAATCAAAACACAACCTCTAAACTGTTTATTTCGTAATAAACATGTCAGGCTGGCTAGCTCAGTTGATAGAGCGCGTGACTACAAATCCGAGGATCGCGGGTTCGATTCCCAGTCTGGCCACATAACTTGTGGTCAAGAAATTATTTCTACGGCCATTCTCCTTCTACCTCTGATTTAAGTAGGGCAGTTGTCAGTTACTGGCATAAGTATGTGCACTTAGTACTGGTAAACCAGCTTACCCAGGAAAAGTGTGAGTAGGTTAACTGACCGCCGTTATATGACTGTTGAATACGGCAAAAAATCCCCCCCCCCCCCCCCCCAAAAAAAAAAATAAAAAGAATTGTAATAAACATAACTCGAAATATCGGCATAGTCGAGTGTAGCCAATCGCTAAATCCAATATGGTACATTTTTGTTTACTTGGACACAGAAACGAGCACCTGCTCATTGAGCATACTCGAACCGCGTACCGGTAAAGTACAATCTAGCCAATAACTCCAACGTACATACATTCTAACACGGTACTAAAATACATGTATTAGTTTAAACCTATTTTATTTCGCTCGATTGCTTCGAATGCCCAATGAGACGCTCTCGAGTCCGTTTGCTGGGTAGAACCAGTATTTGGTGACTTTGGGGAGATCTTGAGAACGCTCTCAGAGTGGGGATCGAACCCGTGACCTCCAGACCGTTAGGCGGACACCATATCCACTACGCCACCGCGACCTCGATATTAAAAAAATATTAATAACTAATTACTAGATGAATGCTTGTCTGAATCTCTGATATTTCAAACGCGTGTCTTATAATTAAATGTGCACAAAATCTGAAACGAAGCACATTTATAAAACTGCAATTTAATTTGATTTATTTGGAAAACATGTGTGTGTATATTAAATGTAATGTTTGTAAATTATCTTCCATTGACTGACCAAAGAATACGATCGGTAAAAGTAATCAATGAATACCGTGTCGTATTCGGAATAAAAAACGTAGTCCGTGCACGCAAAAGGTATATTTCCACAGTGTGGAATACAGCTAAGTTTATCCCATGGGGTGTTGTTTCGTTATTATCCAATGGGGTGTTGTTTCATCAATACCGGCGTGAAGATGGGATAAATACCATTTATCTACGTTAGTAAAAATAAAGTATTTTTTTCGCAGAACAATATTTCGTTTCAATACTTTTCAATGTACTTCTTGGTTCTAATTGAGATTAGCACACATGTTCGGATTCTGGTGTTGGCATGCGACCCGTCTGGTCGTATTGTGGAAGTCGACAAGGCTGCAAAGACTAATTGGACCTAAACATACATTCAACAAAAAAGAAAGTATCCACTAAGAACTTTAATTATTTTTTGTTACACATGTATGTAATATTTAAACAAAAAATAAAGTCAATGTAACTTTAAGCATCTTTCAATAAAATGCTTACATTTTTTTCTCAATACAATCCAATAAGCATGCCATTTACATTTCACAGGGTTTGGATGGTTTTATGAACCAACTATCCACACAGAATCGATTGCAATGAAACTTGCTCAAAATGTGTGCACCATGTTCATTACACAACAGGTAATCGAGTTTTGGTGGGTTATTTGGTGTCTAATGATACGCTTTACATAATTTAAATATTTTTACTGTCTCAGTGACGAAGCGTAAGGTCATCTAGGATATATCGTGCCCTTGTATTTAATATTTTACAGCATTTCCGATTTAAACACTGGTTTTAACACCCACGTTCATTAAGTTATTTTTTTTCAATTTGGGTTGGCAGGAAGATGTAGAATAGTATATTAAGTTTTATTCAGTTTAAAAAAAACATATACAACATATCTTTGTAATCTGGCTTTTTACACCAAACATTACGGCTTCCTCCTGAAAGAGCATGACGATGATCTGAAAATTGAACTATATGATGCGATGTCTTTAAATCTTTTTATAAAAAGACGAGATGTAGTTGATACTTGTTTTTGTTTCATTTCATCGTGCCTCAGAAAGTTGCAATTCTGCTGCTATGGTTTGCATCTTGCCACTGAGTAATTAAATGGTAATTAAATTGAATTTTATTCTCTTTTATTGCTGTTTAATTTGAATTGCGATGCTATGAGGTTAATTGTTATTTACACTTTTAAACTTACATGTTTTGTGAATAATTCTGGGCCACGTGTGAGGGTCGTGCGCCCGTAAACCGCTTTAAACCCCAAAAGACGCCTTTGCATGGACCATTCCAAGGCGGTGACCCCAGTTTTATTCATGTGTGTTTTGTGTTTGTTATGTGTTTTTGTGATGTGATATGTAGTTGTGTGGCAATTGGTCACCTGCCATAAATAAAGGACCTCGGGCTGCTAATAAGATTTCTCTCCTGCTGTCATAACTGGAGTTTCGTTTGGATTTTAATAGTCAACGGTCACGGGATATTAAATGCGGAAGAATATGTTCTGTAAATTGATAGTCATAAAAAATCTGATAAAAATGTTGTTTACGATACAAATGTTTAAAAGTGGATACTTCCTTATTTTGTATTGACTATGTTCTTTGTGATTTTCATTTTTACACCTGTTAAGTGTGTGTACTGTGTTTGACCATAAATATGGAATTGAATCAGAAAAAAATGATAGCATTTTATTGAAAAATGATCAAAGTTACATTGACTTTATTTTTGTTTAAATACACGCAGGTATCGAAAAACAATAAAATTTATTAGTGGATACTTTCTTTTTTTATTAAGTATAAATTCAGAGAATATTGTCCTACTTATGTAACCTTCAACAATTTAATTGTGATTTGTAGGGAAACAAAACAAGAATTTAATTTCCACAAAATATTACTAATGCATTAAAGATACAGTGAAAGAATATAGACTTCGCAAATTAGTCAAGCACGGTATAGATATTTGCTCAGCCGGAGGTCTTATACAAGTTAAGAAAATTTAAAGAGCTTCATACTCGTGTTTCCTTTGATATTTGACATAAATTTGCATAAGAGCCCAAGGTTAATATATGATAAAACACACTTGTAAACGCGATAAATATTTACCAAACCTCAAAAGTATGCACTAAATCGTTTCATATCGATTAACGTTAAATGCATTAAAAAAATGAAACGTCGGAAATTGTTCACTACTATTATATTGTGTTTATGAATGTTCATACTAAGCACATACTGAATTATTGATGTAGTCAGTGTTATTGTGTTAAGCTCGTATATTACTAATTTCAAGATACATATATGTGAATTATCAATGACACTGTTGAAACAGGCCCATGGTGGAAGCATTTTGTATTTAACTGTCTGCGCTTTATAAGCTACCTTCTCTGCATTATTTCGTTTTTGCGGTCAGTGTATACTGACAACTACTTCTGGCGCATGTTTCATATTACTGCATCTAACAGAAACACGTACATATTTATATCAGTGTATGCATATAATAGTATTCTCTATATGTGTGTGGTTTTTTAACTGGTTAATTTAAAGAGTGTTACGGCAGTTTTTTACACCGACGATATTTTAAACATCACCGCTTAATTTGCTATTATCACAACACGTTATTATTCCTTGATGCATATTCGGATAATCAGATGCTTAACTGCTTGTTTTGTCTGTGGGGATTTATTTCGAAAGTTAGGTCGATTCATATCAAAACATAAGATTTATTATCATCTGCTCGACTGAATTTGTGCCATGGAAATACAAAATAACAGACAGAACCGTTTGATGTCGAACATCAACAAGAACACAGTATTTCGGACACATTACTTCGGATGTTTTGGAACTTTGGGATTCTAGTTATTATTATTGCTTTCCTTTGTAAGCTGTTATGATACTATTTAATAGCGTTATATATTTTTCAACCTGCATGTATTGTTTTTTTTTCTCAAATTTTGCACTTGAGTCTGTTAATTGTTGTATTTTGTAAAAAAACTACCTGTACGGTAGTGATCGTTTTTTTTTATTCCGATAATATTGCGGTGACCTATATATTTTTTTTTCTTGTTTTGTGATAAGAACATATAAATGAATACATGCAAGTAGTTTGGCAGAATTCTGTTATGTAGAACTTTATATAATCACACATTTGTGGTTGATATTGCAAGAATTTCTTTGTTTGTATTGGTCAGAATGAATAAATAAAATTACGATTTCTTAGCATTTACCTTCCATACTGCCCTTCTTTGGTAATGTTTCTTTCATTCAATGTTAATTGCTTTATATAAGCTGACATCATACCTTAATTTTGCAATTTTCGTCTTTTATTGGGGATTTAAGTTAGTATTGACACACGCAGAAATATAGCTGTTTTAAATGCATACGTGCATGTAATATGATTGCAAATAAAATCAAAACAAGACTGGTAACCATATGTTTTTGTTTCACATTTTACTTAGTGTTCGTATATAGTCCATGCAGACAAATTATCAAAATGATGTATTATTGAGAAAAAAATAGCCACAACTGTAGCAATAATCCTTAATTAGAAAACGAAAGTAAAACGTATATTAATATATATCGACAATCGCGGAATATAAAGATTAGGTCGTAATGAAGACGCTTTAGTGGGGTGCTTCTGTTTTTCGTAGGTTAATTAGGGATCAATTTTTCGATACAGACGGTAATTTAATACGATTATATTTTAAACGGAAAACACGTGCTTCTATGTTTACCATGCTGCAATTTGCAGAATACCACCTCCATTAGCTTATTGAGCGTAAATTACCGTTCGTCTAGATTCTTGGTATTAATCTTCATGTGGAACAGCAGTAAATATAATTATAGTATGAATATGTATGGTGGCATAGAACTTCAATACGATAACTACTTATCGTTCGCGAACAGATTGGTGTTACCACTTATTTATTATGATATTTATCAGGTTGTTAAGATTGCGTTTGCAAATATTTTTCTGCAAGATATTTTTATATTTATACTAAATGACCTTTAAGTGCCCAGAGCTGACATTAGATACATTCCCTAGGGGTTGCGAGTATATTAATATATATATATATATAGAGAGAGAGAGAATACATGGTTGGTGCCGGGATGGAGAAAGCTAATCCGGTTAGGCTTAGAAAATGAAAATAATAAGTATTTCTGTTTTCGGGCCGAACCGGATAAACTTTCTCCATCCCGGCACCTACCGTGTATTCTATTTATCCTGATTTCTATTCAATTAAATTTAAAACACCAAACACTAAAGTTTTAAATTAAAAACAATTCTAGACGGGCCTCGACCTAATAACTCGCTTGCATGAATGCGTACTACCCGGAAAAAATAGTTCTCTATTTCTTAATCACCTTTTTCAAAAAGTAAAATATTAATAAATCTTATTTGCTGATGACAGTACGACACGAAAATGACGTAGTAAATCTGCTTTTGTTTTTAAACGAGATTATATTGGTTTTTAAAGAGTTAAATTACGTCACACCAACTACGTCATTCATTTTGAGTTGTAAGTTTACACAATGTAGTCAAACCAGAACGCGAGTGTTTTGCAGTTTAAAATACATGAAATCGGAATAAATATTTAGTGTTTCTGTGTTTTGGATGGATTATATTATGCAATAGCATTCAGATAAAAAGTGTATGGAATATTTGCCTCGAATGGAAACGGTGAGATTGATCCCTTTGCAATTTTTTACGATTACTAGGATAGTTGTGGGTGGAGGACAGTGTAACTGAAAGTGAAATAAATCATATAATGTTTAGTTCTACGTTAAAATTTTGATAACTCAATTACTTATACTATTCAGTTATATTACTAACACGAATATTATCATAATTATCTTACATGGCGAATCTAAACTAGTTAATATTATGATACCACTTAATTTGTGCGCGATGTCTTTCGCACTATTCTACTAACACAAATATTATAATGATACTTATCTTACAACGCAAATCTTAACTAGTTAATATTCGTGTTACCACTTAATTCGGCGCGAGGTCTTCATTATCTTATTAAAACGAATATTATTATGATTATTATCTGCAACGCAAATCTTAACTAGATAATATTCGTGTTTCCACTTAATTTGTGCGCGAGGTCTTCCGCATTATATCATTCACACGAATATTATCATGATCGTGTTACCACTTAATTCGGCGCGAGGTCTTCATTATCTTACTAACAAGAATATAATCATGATTGTAATTTACAACGCGAATCTAAACTAGATAATATAGGTGTTACCTCTTAATTTGTGCGCGAGGTCTTCCGCATTATCTTACGAACACAAATATTATCATGATAGATATCTGACAACGCGATTCTTGACTAGATAATATTCGTTTTACAACTTAATTTGTGAGCGAGGTCTTCCGCATTATCTTACTGAAACGAATATTATCATGATAATTATCTGACAACGCGAATCTTAACCAGATATATTCGTGTTACTACTTAATTCGGCACAAGCTCTTCCTTATCTTACTAACGCGAATATTATCACGATACTTATCTTACAACGCAAATATTTACAAATTAATATTCGTGATATCACTTAATGTTTATGTTTCGCAAATGTATTCGCAAACCAATTCGTGTTGCCAGTTATCTAACACGAATATTATCATGATAATTATCTTACAACGCAAATCTTATCTAGTTTATATTCGAGATACCATTTAATTGTCATGTATCGCAAATGTATTCGCAAACCTATTCGTGTTGCAAGTTATCTTACACGAATATTATCAGGATAATTATCTTACAAGTCACATTTTAACTTCTCAATATTTATGATACCTCACACGTTTTTATTAACAGAAAGTCTGAAAGTTCTGGGCAGTTTCAGGCCTGTTTTTTTCAATAAGCAAATAAATACCTTACCTCGAAAGAATTCGCGAAAGCTATTAACATATAAGATAAATCACACGAAACTTAAGCGATAACACGTACATTTTTGAGAACCGTAAGGCAGTTCTATGCCACCATAAATATGAGATGCATGTGTAGTTAATTGAATTATATTTATTACATCACTATTGTTACTCATATTATTGTACGTTAGGAAAGGATAACACGGTTAAATATATACAACACAAGAGCTATAAGAGGACAGCGGGCTCGACTATTCGAAGTATTTCAGTTGATACATGTTTTGGATAGTGGAAGGGCCATAAGTTTGTTAAAATACAAAACTTTTAAGTGAAGCCTTGTATAGTTTATACATTTTTGAAACAAACATTTTAACTACGAAATCCATGTAAACATATATGCATAACTCTGTCAAAATACAAAACAGAGTTATGGGTAATGTTGCCCCTGATACTAGAGGTGATGACAAAGGTTAGTTCCAAGTTTAACTTATGTAGTTTTGAAGTTACAAGACATTTGAATAAACACTTTAACCAATTCAGAACATTTCCCAAGATCCGTTATTGCATTTCGTTCGTGAGGTTCAGACGGTTTGAATGATGTTTTTGCAATATGATCATCAGCGAAATCAAACACGGAGCTATTCGATGGAATTATATCAAATAGTGTTCCCGCGTAGGCAAGATACAGCCAAGGACCAAGGCAGCTGCCCTGAGGAACGCTGCGTTGTAGTGGCCGCGCGTTGGAAATGCCATTGTTGACTCGAACACTGCAGGTTCTGTCTCTCAGGTAGGAGTCCATCCAGTCGAGTGTCGTTTCATGCAGACCGTACTGGGATTGGAGAACATCGAGCAAAATGTCGTGGTCAACCGTGTCAAAGGCAGCACTCAAGTCTATGGCAATCATGGCTGTTACTTCCTGCTTCTCCATACCTGTCAACAAATCATTTACCAGCCTGAGAAGCGCTGATTCACAGGAATGGTTTCGTCGGTACGCAGATTGGTTCTTTGGGAGAAGACTGTAGACATCGGCGTGAGTATTTAATTGCAACAACACCGCCTTCTCGATCAGCTTGGAGAAGAAAGCTAAATTGCTTACAGGTCTGTAATTAGCAAGTTCAAGGTCGAGACCGGCCTTTTTCAGAAGCGGTCGTACGATAGCATGCTTAAAAATGCTAGGAAATACGCCTTGACGCAACGACAAGTTTACCATGTTGGTAATGAGCGGTAGAATGTCATCAAGATATGTTTTAAGAATGTGTGTGGGCAAAATGTCAATTTCACAAGATGTAGTATTCATTTCTACTATAAGCTTCCGTACCTCATCCTGACTTAAATCCTCAAACTTTTCTAAAATAGGAACGTCCTTGTGAGTTGGTTTAAAGTTTTCAAATTCACACAAAGAATCACGAATTTTCTGAATTTAGTGGAGAAAAAAGTCTGCAAATTGCTCAGATAGGTCAATGTCAGATTCACAAGTCGGGAGTGGGTTGGTAGACTTAGTTCCAGTTAATTCCGAGACCAATGTATACAACTTCTTAGTATCACCTTTAGCACTGGATATTTTATCATTCAATGTTAACCTTTTCTCACGCTTCAATTCATTGGCATATTCTGTCCGCAAAGATTTAAACCTTTCATGATTTTCTACCGTGTTATACCGCAACCACTGCTTTTCTGCTTTTCTTACTGAACACTTAAGTCGATAAATATTTTCGTTGAACCATGGCTTTGGCGCTCTACAAATTTCCACTATTTCTCTACTAGGCGCATGTCTATCGATGGTGGTTTTGATTTTGGATCTTAAACGATCGACGAATTCGTTGACATTTTCCGAATCGATAGAAATGTTTCTTAAATCATATGAAAAAACCTGTACATCGATGTTTCTGAAGTCTCATTTTTGCACAGATTTTCGTATAATGTTTTCTTTGTCGACACCGAGGACAAATTTTATCACAAAATGATCTGACATCAACGGCCCTTTTTCGCATTTCGACAATTTGACGCCATTTGCCGCTTCTGTAATAACTAAGTCTAATGTATGTCCACGAATATGAGTGCTGAAATCCACGTGCTGTACTAGACCCAATGCGCTGATATGATCGATAAAATCGGACGTATTGCTGTTATCAATGTGGATGTTAACATCACCAGAGATCAAAATGTTTGAGTACACGGGGAGAATTTCTTCTGAGAAAACACAAAAGTCACTGACAAACTGGCTAATCGTTGCTGCTGATGGGGGTCTGTACACGCCAACGATGTGTAAAGTGATGTTTCTGAACATTAATTTCCATATGCCATACTTAAAACTGCGCTTCATCCCATGTTTGATTTTTACGATATTTATGTTACTTCTACATACCACTGCTAAACCACCACCAATTTTTTCTGTCTATTTGCGACTTATTTTGTAGCCTTTTTGGTTTAGGTCTGAACATTCGTATTGGTATTGTTTTTCGTCAGAATACCATGTTTCAGACAATAGTGCAAAGTCAATTTTGTTTTCTCTGAGGTATTGGCCAATATATACATCTTTGTTCACAATCGACCGACAGTTCAAATGTATACCGTTAATTTGTTCATGATGTTGATTGACAAAAGCAAGAGTTTTTGGATAGACGAGGTTTTGATAATTAGGACCGTTAGGTTTCACCAGCACTTTCAGTCTTCCTCCTCGCTTACCTCTCTGTCGTTTCTTGCTCCGGGCGATATTGAGATCACAAATGATTTTGTATAACTGAGGGTCTAAATAATTTAATCCTTTATTGTAGGCGACGCGGTGACCGATGTTCACTAACACATCTTTAGTGTATAAAGACTGTCATGAATTGTGATAATTAGTTAATACTTCATATCATAAACGGTATTGTTACTCCCATCTCAATAAAACATTTTATACATCGAGTGCACATGGTCGATGCTTTGATGTTCATTCATTAGACGTAAATGCCGCCGGAGTTCATTACAAAACCAATGGCACGTGTTTCGAACGGTACACACGTATGATGCATCGTTGGTCCCGTGTCGTACAAGTATTAAATGTCACAAAAATAATAAACGAGCATTTTGGCAATTTCATTATAATACATGTTTTGATAGATATACGCATGACAGTTTATGGGATATCAGTCTGATCTGTTTGGTCGGTTTTACAAACAAACTGAAAAGAATGATATTTACCTACGTTAACCATTGCTAGCTTAATCGGCAATGTTCGCGGCTGGTAACTGATCACATTTGGCCGTCTTATGGGGTTGATCCCTATCCTTACAATTTGTATTCTGAGTATTATTCTTTCAACACCGTGGATTTCACAGTGGTTTTACTTTGCATTATTTTGCCTGAAACTTAGGTTAGGTCGCAATAGTTGTCCGTTAGATACCAAATATGAACATTTAAGTGAAAAATAAATATTTAAACACATTTGCCTGGGTATATCGGCTTCCTGTATTTATGTATTATCTATTTTGCAAAAATACTGCACACTATCATCTGTCTATAATATTGAATAATGTATATGTCATTTAAGAAATATTAATTGAAGTTACTGTCCCTCAACACTGCCATCAGTACAGAAGGTTAGTTTTAAACATGGTACCCAGTATCGGGCTGGTCCTGAACATGGCTTTCTCCGCAGACTCCACCTCGTTGGCGACATTTGAACACGGGCGACACATGCAACTCCTCGGCATTGTTATAGACATGACCTTGATAGTGTAGCGGTACCGGGAGTTCTTCTGCGGGCACTTTATTCCAAACCGCTTCTTCCGGCGGCCAAGATACTGGCAGCAGTCGCACTTGGTCTGCAATAACTCAGGGTCATCAGATGAAACTCGTGTGTAGGACACGCACGCGCCACTACATGCACGAGTCACGAGGCGGACTGGCAAACAGTTCTCAAGTTTAACTCGCATCTGTAAGTATCTAAGCGAGCAGTTGGTGTTTGGTTCCAGCATGTTTTGCTCCGGTAGAAATTCCGAATTTACCATTACTGCAAGGAACACCAGCAAGATTGACTCAGACCATCCGGTTATACTTCTCGTCATTTTCTTTTGTTATTTTTACCTGAAGGAATTTCCACAAATATTACTTATCAGAATATAAAAGAGTTGTTTGGTTATCCACTGAAATGTAATTTCAAATCATGGATATATGAGTAAAATGAAAAACAAATATAACACATATGGGCAATTATTATTATACTGAATACATGAATCAATAATATATTGTTATCATTATATCTTTTGTTGATTGTGCAAAGCAACTCGACGATATATCTCATCGGAACCCCACAGCCATGTAATATTCACTATATATTCTAATTGTAAGTTAATTTCGGAAGTTAAGTAACTATGCGTATGATATGGCATAAGCAAACATTTTGTCACACAAAATAGAAACAACAAAAACAACACAGGCACATATATTTTAACGTGATTAAAAATAATCCAAACACTCTAAAACCAATCCCTACCTTTTGAAAACAATTTCTCCCGTGAAATACTCGTTTAAATTTTAATCATGTGGTAGCATAAAGTCCATCTTGCAACTGACAGCACCGTTTAAGGAAATTTAGAGTCACGTATCCTGCAATTAATTCGCCGCTGCAAAAGTAGTTTACGATGCTTTTATTACAAGTTAATATCAACCTTTCTTTATAAAAATGAAGTAAATGTTTCAAAGAAACCTTCGATTCCATGTAAATCTGTCATTAACACAGCATTGATTGTCAAATGCATTACTGGCTAGATTTCTGGAAACTGTCATACGTTAGAACGTTATGGGCGTCATGCGAACACTTATATTGTATCCATTACAGATACCTCCATCTGAAAACATTAAAAGTATTGCATTTCGTTTACAGAATGACAGCCTTTACGCATGCATTGGAAATGAAAAGATGCGACAGCAATAATCACATTATGACGCGTGAACATTCAGACAAGTATCAGAAACTAACTGTCTCCAGACCGTATTTTAACTATGAATTGTTATGTGGCTTCCTTTAACAATCCTTTTACCTCAGAAGTCTTGAAATGAGACGTCAGATAAGCGGCCATGCTAAATATAAATGTAACTATTTTCATTAAGTATTCGAAGGCAATATGAAACGGATGCTTAATTTTAGAAAATGTAGGGATATTTTCCACACTTTCGAAATGTCTGCTCGTTTAATTATAGAGAATGGTTATCCGTCGCTCTGTTAGACCAAGACATGATTTCGTTGCCGTCATTTCGGAACCAAATAGCATGTTCCGTTCCGATCGAGTTCATACTGTGACGATTAGCGCATTAGCCTTCGTTCAGCTAATGTCCTAATTATGTCGGGTAATGGCAAACAACAGGTTTGGTGTTTAAATTTAGATCCAAAGACGCAGTAAAATGTTTATTCTTGTGTTTCTGTCACTAAATAAAACCATTCCCGCTGTTCTGTTCACATACAAATTTGACAAATACATTTGTGAGTTTGAACGTGTATTTATCTGCTGTTTATTTGATTGTTATAATATATCTAAATAATAATATAGTTCAACACTTTACGGCATATATTCGTTTTTGTTTTATAAGCACGGATTGAATTCTGAAAGAAAACGTTCTCCAATGTTTTGACATACATGTAGGTTGGATTACACTGATGAGGCCAGAAAGCAAGTCAGTTGGTGATGCAAATAAACATTCCGCTGAAATAGATTATCATCTTCAAAGCTTTATTTTAGATTAAATAGCTATAACAATTTTTGAACTTATTTGAATTTAATATACTGTTTCAAAGACAAATGAAACAAGTCGTGTCACCAATGAAATCACAATAATCATTGGAAACCTTTACAACTAAAATTGCTGTAATTATAATTACCTACAACTTATTTATATTTACAATTATATTTTGCTGCTCTCTATCATTTGCAAACAAATTGCAGTTGTGACATATATGCTTGCAAAAGTGGGATGTGCAAGTCAGTAAAAACGGGCCGACATATTATTATATTTGTATAGTCCGACGTCCTTCCGTTCTAAATACGATTACCACGAACGCCGAATGCCCTTTAAAACGATAATACTTGTTTCGAATACATGTACAGTGTGTCTTTATAAAATGTAAAAGATAATAAATCTTTTGTTAAAATTTAAAATAATTCGAGCAAATATATCGAGTTGGTCACGCAAGTTAAGTTTCAGTATAGTGTCTTTATATGTTAGGTGATTTAAATTAAAAAAATACATTTTTATCTATATTAAATTGACGTGAACATGTCAATATGTTCATGTTTATATATATGCTTGGTTAACTTTTTGCTTTATTAGTAAGTGTTCATATCATAATTTACTTGTCTATAAAATGTCATCATGATTCGATGATAGTTTCATACACCTCTATATCCTAAGACGCTTGTTATGAATGGCCATGCCAGATGCCCCGTGTGTACTGAAATCCATTATGTCGTAAATTACAGTTGGCAAAGTGTTGAATATGTTTCACGCTTTTCAATTGTTTTGCTGGCGATTTAACTCATCTGGAAAGTTAATATATACAAACACAATTCATCAATACAGGGTACTGTAAGTGTGTGTTGATTAGTACGTGTGAAGGATCAATGTGTTACAAATACACAAATTATGTTACGTATAAATGGTGTTGTTTGTTGTTGAATGTATATAAATAACAAAAACACACAACCATGACATAAGGCGAACATATGCATGGGAATGGACACCTGCTCATAACAGATGTTGTCTTATTTCTTGACAATACCTACACTAATTATAACAAGCAAAATGCTTTACTAGAGACTGTTCCGCAAATGGTACATGATTATGTTTTTATCATAATGTTTACATATAACATACATATGGTGCTGTCATTCAATCATACATTGGAGATTGCACTTGCGGCGTTGTATTGTTTTTTGTCAACTTTGGGTGTCGTTTGTGCTTTGATATCAGAACAGAAATCGTGTTGCTTACTACGTTAAAGTAACAAAACGACAAAGAAATATATCGTTATATAATACTTTTCGCCTATGTTATTCACAGTAATTAAAAACAGTTAATAGTGGTGGATAGGCAATTGGTCGCTTGATTAAATAAACAATTAGCTGATGTAAATTAAGGGTTTCTCTCCTGGTGATGTCTTTGGAGTTCACTATTCTAATATTTGATGCTAGCTTTTGATGTGACATTTATCATGTTTATGCTGTATTGAATATCACAAGGGACATGATTACTCTTGTTGTTTAGTGTGTTGAAGGAACACAAAGACAAAGATATATGTTCTTTACACTATTTAAAACAATTATTCTTGAAAGGGGTTTATGTACATATATGTTTAGCAAATCGGTATTATTAATATAATAGCTTTATTGCCACTCCATATTAAAAGGTATTCAACAAAATACAAAATATGCAAATTTACCCGACAATATAAATTATATTCATGACGCATTAAATATTGTTAAATTAAATTGTCGGTTCTTGGGTTTTAATAGTAAAACACTGCATTATACCCATTGATTTCATATAAATAGGTTTTGTTGCTTTTTGATTATCAAGAAAGCCCTCAAACAAACTTATTTTATAGTTTACCTACTCGTCTATTACCCTGTCAGATGAACCATTTCAACATGAAAATAACTCAAACATACATACATTCTAACACGTGCCAAAATATTAATTACTAGCGGAATGTTTGTCTGAAACTCTTGTATTTCAAACGCGTGTCTTATATTTAAATGTGCACAGTATATTGGTTGGACAGATGTTTCAAGAGGACGAATTCCTGCTACACCTACATTTTAATATACAAGAAATTCCTTGCTGGAATCAAACAGCTTACAGAGCATAATATTAATTTATATGATTATTATATTCGTTCCTATTTATAGCGATTACGAAATTAAATATTAATTCTGTCAAACCGTGCTTGTAAAGTTACTTAACATTTTCAGTATTCATAAATATGGGCTTCAACAAAAACATGGGCCTTTTTCATTACTGAAAACAAGTGCAACTGTGGATCAGAATGCGAAGGTTTATGCATGTAAAAAGAGAGCTGTATAGTGTGTAGATCTGCTAATGTTAAATGCGCGTTAATACAGGAGAAAGAACATACCATCAATCTACGTCAGTACAAAAATAAAATATTTTTTCACATAACTATATTTCATTTCAATACATTTTATGTTGTAATGTAATTCTTAGTTCTGCAAAGCAATTGGATGCATGTGTACCTGTCCCCTTAGATCAAACTTACGTTCATTTTGTACGAGTTTGACAGAGACTCTTAACAGTCTACGTCCAACAATGAATAAATTAGAGTATATTATGTAAGCACAAGGTATTGTTTACCCGTAGTTAATAGAATAAATAAATATAAAATAATAAATATAGATGTGAAACTCCATCTGCACCAGCTAGAGGATCAACCTTACTAACATCGTGCGCCGATTTTTTCTTAACGTAGTTTAATTAAGTTCCTTTTAATGTACCGTTTGTGACCCAATGATGCAATATAGTGTGCTTTTATATGATATTTTTTATAGATGTATTTACACATTTCTGTTGGTCGAAACGACTTTCTTTATAATGTTTGGTTTTCTTCTGGGTAAAGCGCAAAACTTGGATACGAATAACAAATCCACAATCCAAACATTTGATGTGGATAAAATAATGTTTGAAAACCAAAATCACTGAAGAGTTATCCCTGTTTTTTATTGCAGGTACCATGAAATAAGTGGTTTTCCATTTAAATACCTTATAATGACAAGAAGAGCAAAAAGAAATGGAATAACACGTAGTATATTTGCATCACTGTAAAGGCTGTATATCAAACTTATAAAACATTTGTAATAGCAAAATCGACATTAATGTGTTGTTTCGAATGTTTTATGGTTGTTAGATTATATACATATACATAGAAAATGGTAAATTGTATAATTTATAAGTCATATATAATTTTAAATAAAATTATTGACCTAACCTGTTTAATATACATTTTAAGTTCTTCTTTTTACAAAGTTTCCACCCATCTGATGTACAGGACAAAAGCATGATTAACATTTATAATCAATACGGAATTATCAACCTTTACGAATTAAGATAGAGCATAATGTATTCTTATGTGTTTGTGATAATAGTATATAAATGAAATATGTCTAAGAGAATGATAGTATTGCGGTTGATATGATTTCGAGGCTATAAGTACTATTTCCTATCACGCGTTCAGCTTTGTATTATGTATTTTATTATAACAAACATGCAAACAATATTTTAATGATTAGCCTTATGATTTTATGAGAATAAGGAGTTGTCACAAACGAAAGAGCATTGCGTGATAACCAATATTTATTCTAACCAATGATTCTTACGAGTAAAATTTTTTCAGAAAAGTTAACTTAGCAACAACTATAAAATAAATTTAATTTGCAGAATGTTAGCTGTCGATCAGATATATTACCAGACAATGTGTGTATAATGTGTAGGTAAA